>CAMOHE010045591.1:0-16842 GCA_946598075.1 Artocarpus hirsutus | reverse complement strand
CACATATGATTGTTTAAAGTGAATTGATTTGCATAGATGGAATTATTAATCAGAATCAATTCTACTTTATGTCCCGATCTAATACATCATCAACTATGACAATATACCAATGTTTCTATTCATGGAGTCCAACTCCGATGGCCAAGCAAACCATCTTCTGTCAAGGATATAGACAAGATAACAATCTTTGCATGAATAAAATGCCCAACTTTATTCTCTTGATTGAAGATCTTATGATTTAAACCATCACCTTTAGAGTCATATCTCTGCATAATCTGTCCATCATATTTTGGATTCTTGAAGGTTTAGACCGACAGTCTTAGACTTTTGTTTGCTTAACATACATTCAACAAATATAAACGTAAAGAGGACAATAATTGGTATATGAATAATAAATAAATTCTTTATTGATAAAATGTCTCTGAAAACAAATTATAACATTTTACTCCTTAGAGCATACATGTCTAACAAAACGGTCACTAATAACACGTAAAAATGTATGTGTTTTTGAGTTTAAAATAATTTATTTAGCATTTTATTTGTTATTAGACTCTATCTCTATGTTTCTAGCATTTCAGTATGATTTCGGTAAAATATATTCAATTTCTTGTTTTTATCGTTTAATTATATTTTCAATAATTTTTAGGAGTGTTTTAAATCATTAATTATCTAATTTTTCTAATATATATTCCTTTAAGCTTGATTAAGCTTTATTTTTATTTTTGATTTTGATCCTTATTTTTATTTCAAAGTGTATTCTTGATTTTACTTTATTTTTTTGCTAAATATTTTCTTAAAAATATTTACTTATTTTTAGTAATTTTTATTTTGTAAAATAATTAATTTTTGTGGGTTTGATTGTAGGAAAAAGTAGATCCAAGGCAAAAATGAAAAATAAAATTACAATGAAAATCACATTTGGGATGAAAGAATTCATTTTAGAAATAGCTGGGTATGCCACCAGGAGCCACGTCGATCAAGCCTTTCGTGTGTTTACAGCTATGCTAAGCAAGCCTTTTGTGTGCTTGGAGCCATGTCTAAGACGAGCCGCCAAGCTGAACCATGACACCTGGGTCCCACCTCACGTGGGCTGCTGCGGAACCCATCAAGAGCATTTGATTAGTTGCAGGTGAACGCACTTAAGTGCAGATTCCAAGCTATCTAATGCACATAATTGACCACATCCAATGGCTCCCTTTTTCTCAACTAGCCCTCCCATATGTTCCCCTATTCCAGCCATTAGATCATCTATTTCATAGCTTAGATCCCGCCATTTGTGCACTAGCACTAGATTTTACATTAAAAAGCAACCTCTCACTAATTGGAACCAGCGAAGAAAAGAAAAAAAATTACAAATTAAAAGAGGTTCAAGAATATCCAAATGCTTTTCAAAAGATCATCTCTTAACCGACTTAACAATCACGACAAGATCAACGTCACATGGAGCATTCAAAAGATAAGTTTACTTCATATCCATTGTCAAAGGATTGTAAGTATCATCCCTATCATCCTAAGACTCATAGTATTACTCATGATAGTCCAACACATGGGGTGAGAACTAGATCATCATTTAAAAATATTTGTAACAATTTAGCTTTTCTTTGACAAATTGAACCAAAATGTTTTAAAGATGCTTTAAATGAAATTTTTGATTTTGGCTATGCAAGAAAAGCTAAATCAATTTAAAAGACATGATGTATCAGAACTTGTTCCTAGACCTAGTTCTCCAATCATTATTGGTACTAAATGAGTGTTTAGAAACAAAAAGGATGAACTATAGGCTCTAGGTTTCATAAAGTAATTTTTAGACTAGTTTTGATGACAACAAATACAATTTTTGTGTATATGTGCACATTTGTATTTTTGAGCTAAGGAAAATCTTAAGTGTTGAAAAGCTTAAGTTTCAAGCAAAATCAAGTGAAGAACATTCAAGAAGTTTAGAGCTATGAACGCGACAAGGAGTGGACTCACATAGACTTGTAGATTTCAAGACTTTATTAGTTTTTCGTCCAAATGTAAATGAGTGATTTTTAATTGAAATAATGATTAAATAAAATCTCAAATTCTCAAACTCACATATGCATTCATAAACGTTTTTAATCTTTACATATATGGTCCAAAGTATCTAAAATGTTCTACTATGTGAAAAGATATTGAAACTGCACTTAAGGTATTTAAACAGGCTTTTACAAAAACAAGATTTTAAAACATTTTCTCAAGCATTTTTGGGCAATACAGATCGACCTACAAACCATCTCTAGTCGGCCTACCGATGGCCTAGATAGACTAGCCAAATGCCTTGCATCGGCCAACCAAACTAGGAGATTTTAAGCCCTATTTTCCAAAGCTTCTATTGGTTTGCTGAACCTATATTCGGCCTGCCGGTGGCAAGGTTTGGCTTGCCAAACTGCCATAATGGCCTACCAATCAAATGATCGTTTGGTGTCCAATTTTGAAGTATTCAAACTTTGGCTTGCCGAACCATTTCTCTGGCATGCCAAATTGTCTATAACGGCTAGTTTTCTAACCATTAGAACTCCACTTCCAACAGATCTTTTGATTAAAAACTGAGTTTTTGAGGCAAAATTGAGCACTTGGGGCCTCCTCCATTCATTGTGAAATAAACTAAGAATCATAAGTGAAATTTGATATCATTCTTACATTGTTTTCCAAAGCATTCATTTCTTACACATTCTTTTAAGCTCAATTTGTTTCATATTTTCTTGAGAATTGCTCACACCTCCAAAAACAAGCCTTATATTGTATTCATTTTCTTTTGGAGAGATTAGTTTGTGAGTGTACCAAAATTCTTGAAAATCCTACACTCTTTCATTAGGTTTTCAAGCCTTATACTTTGGGGGATTTTGGTTAGACAATCTTTGTTAAAATTGTCATCTTGTAAGAAGGTGTGGTGAGCCTCGAGTAGAGCAAGTCATTGATGTTGTACAAGGAGTAATCATGATGAAAAGACAGTCTTGTAGTGTAAGAGGTCGATGAAGGTTTTTGCTCGACGACAGTGGATGTAGTCATATTTGCTGAACAACTATAAACAGCGTTTGTGTTTCTTCTCATTACTCTTTTACTTAAAACGTAATTTAATTTTTGCATACTCATTTCAATATCTTAGTTTGTGCTTTTATTGCTTAAGCAAATTTTATTTAGAATTTTTCAATAATTATAAAAGGTTTTCAAAAACCCAATTCACCTTCTCTTAAGTAGCTGTTCTTGGATTGACAATTGGTATCAGAGTGGGAAGCTCGATTTGATTTTTCAAAAAAATTTTACGATCTTGAGCATGGCTAGTCAAATTTTTCAAAACTTGGAAGGTTAATCCACAAATAGATCTCCTTTTTTTAATGGAACTGATTACAACTATTGACAAACTAGGATGTCAATTTACTTGCAATTTGTTGACTATGATCTTTGGGATATAGTTGAGAATGGTCCATTTAAACCTATGAAAGAGTTAGACAAAATGTTGGTACTAAAGGAACCCAAAGAGTATAGCGATGAGGATAAAAAAAAATTGTCTTTAAATGCTAAAGCTGTAAACATGCTATATTGTGCACAAGATAGAAATGAATTTAATAGAACCACTTCTTGCACAACCACACAAGATATTTGGCATATATTACAAGTCGTACATGAAATGACAAATCAAGTCAATGAAACTAAAATTAATTAATTTTTTCATGACCATAAAATGTTTAAAATGAAAGAACATGAGACTATAACTGAAATGTATACAAGATTTATGGCTATTGTTAATGGTCTTAAGTCTCTTAGTTAGATGTTTACTAAAAGTAAATTAGTGAGAAAGCTTGTTCAATTGTTACCTCCTTATTGGCATGTCAAGAGAACAATCTTAGAAGAAGCAAAGGACTTATCAACTCTACCACTTGAAGAATTGATTGGTTTCTTATGACACATGAAATAACTCGCGAGCAAAATCAAATAGAAGAAGAAGATAAAAGAAAGAAGGGAATAGCCTTTAAAGCATCCATTCCTGGTGATGAAGATAACGACAATGAGAAAGGCCACAACTCAAAGGATTTTGAAGAAATGGCGATGATAGCAAAGAAGTACAAAAAGTTCTATTGAAAATTCAATCGTAGCAAAGGTATGAAAAAGAAAAATGATCAAGGTGAAAAATCAAACAAAGATGATATTATCTTTTATGATTATAAGGGCCCTAGTCATATTAGACCAAGTTGTCTATTGAAAAAGAAAATAGGTAAAAAGGAGATGAAGAAAGCATTCCAAGCTATATGGGATGAGCTAGAGTCCAATGACTCAGATGAGAAAGGTCCAAGAGAAGTCACCAACATGTGCTTCATGGCAATTGACGACGATGATGAGGTAAGTAGTTCATTTTCTTCCGATAATGATGATGAGAATGATGAAATAGCTTTTAAAGAATTATCCAATGTATTTGATGAATTTCATGATGATTATGAGAAGATCGTTCTTAAAAACTCCTTGCTTAAAAAGAAAATATCTATGCTTTAGGAGATATAGATACTTCAAAAATTGAGAAAAATAAATGTGATGCCTTGATTGTTGAAAATTCATCATTAAAAGAAAAGGTTGATGACTTAATAAAAACGATCTTAAAATTCACCAAGGGTAAGAAAATTTTCAAATTGATGCTTCGTGAACAAAGATATGTTCTTAAAAAAAGGTGGTTTAGGATATAAACCATACATTGACCAAAAGCCTTTCAAAAATTATTTTCTTAAATCATCAACTTATTCAAAATATGTGTGCACCTATTGTAATCAAGATAGACAAACATCCTTTTATTGCCCAATTGAGAAAAGTCATCTTTGGAATCAAACAAAGATGGGTTCTAAAAGGTACAAAAACTAACATTGATAGACCAAAAGTTATGTGGGTACCAAAAATCAAGAATGGAATTAATTTTGTGGGTACCTAAGAAAAAGAAGGCGAAATTGTTCCTAGCACTACTACAGACTGTATATTCCAAAATGGTTTAAAATCATAGTGAGAAAATTTTGCGACGGTTAAAAAGCCATTTGTGAAAACCTCAGTTGTGGTACAAAATTAAGTTTTCATGATGTTTTTTTACAGTCGTGGAACCTCAAAATAGGCGCAAAAATAGGGGTGTGGGAGCACATCTTCCACGACAATTTTTCAAAAAACGGTCGTGGAAGAAGAAGTTTCCATAACATTTTTTTAGAAAACTGTCGTGGAAACTTAATATTCCATGACGATTTTTTGCAAAATCATCGTGGAACAAACGTCCACCACCACAAATTCCATGACGGTTTTTTAGAAAACCGTTGTGGGCAATACCAAACAACCATCGTGGAAAATTGGTATTGCCTAAAAACAATTTTTTCAAAATTTGTGATTTCCCACGGGATGGCCAGTCTCGTGTATTATCTAAACAAGGCCCTAATTACATACAAAAATTGACGTATATTAAGATTATAAGGTATTTACAAGATCATTACATTTGAGCCATTTTAAGCAATTGTTTATCTACTATCTTTATCTATCTAAACATAATATACCTGTTTACATATGTACCCACTCTAATCTAACTTCATTTATATCCGTATGTATATAAAAATCTTTTCTTCCTAGGGCTTATATATCACTAGTAATTATATATCGCATGAAACGTAGAATAAAAAAAACTACATTCTACATTTCCTTGTTGTCTTGGACATTTACGTCTGGAATATAGCATTTCGTTTGGTCAATTTGTGACATCGCTTCCCGCTTGAAGCTTCCAATCATTAAGTGCCCTAACAATGTGTCATGATTGAATGAATTAATAGATAACACAATTATGTAAAGCTCAAAACAATTAATTTTATAAAAGAACGTTAATACTTATAATCTTATGACTACTACGAAATCATCACGTAGTGGGTGTCCAAGGGGATCAAACCAATATATTTGGTCCTCCCATGGAAAAATAAGTGCCAACATCTAATGTTCTCCAACATTGTATGGCAGGAAGAATAATTTCCCCCTTGGTGTTTAAGCTAATAGGTGGAGGAGTGATGAGACACACTCTCTACGATCATACTGTAGGTCTCTTACAGCACTTGAAACAATGGCCGGAGATATGAAGCTGTAAATTTGCTCCAAGCCTTGAAGTTCACAATATTCCATCAAAAAACTACAATAAAAAACAATATAGTCAATTACTTGAAAGCACCTTACAACTCTACCTACATTTTAAAATTTATGAATTAAGGATAAAGTTATTACCTGAGGTATACCAAGATACAATTCGCCCCGATTTGATCAAAGTTGATGAAGTAGTAAATGTCTTTATACCCCATATAGGTAGGCAGTTTATTGCCAGTGACATATATAGATAGTAGGCACTAAATCGTCAACCCATCGCGTATAAAAAAATGCACGTATAAAGCCAACTGCATAAATTTTGGAAGTACTGAAGCAAAGTTACATATAGATAGTGGCTCATTTACAATAGATTGCTCTTGTTCTTGTTCTACCTCAGGTTGTGATTGTCTTGCTTTTGTAGAGCATGTCTTTTTTTGGCTTTTTTTTCTGCTTGATCTTGTGGAACGTGGCTAGGAGCTCTACTCGTCTTTGTCATTGTGACGACTTCAACTAACATCTTCGGCCATGCAACGAAGCATCCGGTAGCTTCACCCACAGTTGCTGCTTCGAATGTTGGAACAGGCAATTTAGCTATTCTAACTCTGATGGTAGTGATTCTAACATGCATGTTTTCTTCTCCTAATGGTCTTCCATGGACTGTATCTGTTGGAAGACTCTCCATCCATGCCTTCCCAAGTGCAACAAATGCACACCCACCATTAATTCTATCCTTAGCAAAGAGCTTGCATTTTTTACCTTATTTGGGCTCTTGATGATGAGGTGACAATTAGACTTTTGAAGCTTGTAAAGCTTCTGCTACATTATCGAGAGGGTTACAACATGCCTTAAAACTGTTTCGTTATGAGATGCTATTATCCGTCAGCCTGGCATGTCTCTACCACAAGACCTCGTAGTTCTATAATCACCATCTACATCTTCGACATTTGAGAATTTAATTTTGAACTTGATTGGAGGTTGAAGTATTGAGACTGCTTCACATATTTTGATTGACCATGAATACGTCCTGAATGTTTTGGTTTCCCTAGTGCCCTTGTCAATATGTCATCGTTACCAATGGATTGAAAGCTCCCTTGACTTTATTGCATCGTGTATTTATCCTGTAAAACAATGACAAAACCATGTTATTTTTAAGATCCTTCAACAAGTATTAAATTACAAATTAATAGTTTATGTTCAATAAACTTACAATCAAGTTTCCAATTTCTACTACTGTTGGATCTTTAAACTATCCATCGGGAGCTTAACGTGATTTTATCGACAACTCCTCTCGTGTTGGTAGCATGCCCATCTTAGCTAACTATGTTACGCTATGTTAATAACATATTAATGATAAAATAATTAATATATGTAATACGAGTAAGATATTAACATACCAATGACTGCTCGAGCTCTCTATATTTGACTTGGTCAACCATAAAGCAGTATTCATTTTTCACTCTTATTTTTCTTACATTTGATGATAACAGTTGGAATTCGATGGAACATCGATACCTCACAACAGCTTTCCAATCGTCATTGTTTATGGAGGGATAGTAGTATACTACCATAGGAGGTCGCTTATATGCATTTTTATCCTCTTCTAGAATGGAAAAGTATGGCTATATGAAGGTAATGTAGAGGTCAGATCTAAACCCATTTGCTAATTCGCCACAAACCTTCAAAGCCTTTTTCCCATACCAATCCTTAACTATGAAAGCTTTGTAAATTTCTCGCCAAACCCCATCTTTTATTTGTTTCAAATCCTTAGACCTCCAATAGTTAATACATATAGGAACATGTTCCCAACTAAAGTGTAACACCCCCTTATACGTGTTGTTACTTTTATCCTTTTTAATCATTATTTTATGATAAACTATTCAAATACTTTATAATTTGTTGAACATATCCTAGGTTCCGTGCATTTTTTTTAATATACTTGATGAAATAATTTCAAAACTGCTTAGGTATATTCAAATAGTTTATCAATACTAAAACGATGAAACCATAATTTTAAATAAATACCAAACAGTCATTAAAATCTGCTTTTTCCAATTCGGAAGGCCAAACTTTCGACAATTGTAGGCCGAACTTGATCGGCAGTCCATACTTCCACCATTGGCAGATAGTCAATGGCACAGCAAAACCAAAGTTTTAAAACACACAGATTGGCAGGCCGATGTAAGGCAATCAACAAGCTGATTGTAACATCGACAAACCGACCAGTAATGGTTGGTAGGCCGATCTGCTTCAAAATAATTTAAAAGAAATTTAAAGCTAGTCTTAATACAACGTAGTGCAAAAAATATTAACATACAAATACAAAGCATTATTCAAGAAAATAACCTCCTTTTGTAGCTTTCTTTCGTTTTTCATTCCATCATTCCTAGCACACATGCCTATCCTCGTCCTTCACTTAGTCCATAATTCTTTTACGTTTGTCTGCAACATGATGTAAAACTACTAAGCAAGAGCTTAGTAAGTACACTTTCCTATCTCATAACATAAAACATTTCATGAAAATCTTTATAGAACATCATCATCATAATTGTCATAATCATAATAGTGCACTTGGCACAAGTTCATATAGAACATATCTTTCCTTTAAATCATCCATATTAAAACATTGTTTATTTTTTCTTTAGGGGCCTAAGTGTTGTACCATAACATCATCATCATAGGCATACCATCATGTGAGGAAAAGGGTAGCTAATCCCAAACCAAACAAGACAAGTCCAACTTTGGACAACATCATAAACATAAATATTGGGTGTGCAACACTTAATTAGGTGATACATATATACATATACAAACTTTTAGGTCTTTACATACCTCATCATCAAAACATGCATTAAACCTTCTCGTAACATCAAAAGCTTTCATAATAAAACATTATGCCATCATAAAAATCATTATGAAACATATTCTCAAAACTTTTCATAAATTTCATTATGTTGCAGGTGAAAATGTACTTACTTGATTATCTTGCTTACTAAATCTTAAATTTAGATGACGTTGCCATTGCTCTTGATGTGCTCACCTCTTAAAATGTTCATGTTAACTATTCATATACATATAGAATTGATAATTACTTCCATAATATCATACAATACCATTTTTCTTCACATACTCATTAACATAAAATGCACCTAACCTATAAACATTCAAAGCTCTATATCTTACAATACACATATAATTTAAGCATGAGACTTTGCAGGGACAAAGTGAACATATATGTATAACACCCTAATTTTTCATTGGTTATAAAAATTTCATTTGTTAATTAAAATAAATCTCATATTCGACAACATTAAATCTACCAAAATACTCTAGATAGTGAGCAGCCTAGAATGAAAAGTATGTATTAAATTATTTATGCAATAAAATAATTCATAAAAATTACTACACATATTAGACACATAAAGTTAAAACATATCCAAAATTTAGCTTTAAATAAATTCGAGATAGTTCATTACATACATTTGAAATCAGTACTAAATCTAACATCAGGTTTAAAAGGTAGCGAGCATCCTTTAGTAAATATTTTCAAAAAAATAAAATAAAATTACTTTGACTCCAAAATTTTTATGACAACTTATATACATTTAAACGCAATACTACAAAAAGTTTCGTTGTCCAATAGATTCACTTAGCTATAATATAATGTCATATAATCAAGAAGTCTATATTTTACAAGTTTAACAGACATAAAAACCTAGTTTAAAGAAAGCTCAATAATACATAAAATATACATGATATTACTACAAAAATTTTCAGTTTACAACTTAACATATACATGAATATTTATACCAAATTTCATGAAAATCACAATTCATTTGCCTCTTAAACATAGGCTACATTTTTATATAACCTTGCCAATAAACAAGGACTAGACCATTAGTGGTAGAGAATGAAAATTTAATATCCAAGCATAGACAACACCAAATGATGTAAAACTTAGGGCAACATCACATAACATATACAAATCATCATATTAAAATTTCGTAGCAAATGAACATTCATAGATAAAGTTATGCTAGTTGGATTCTAAGAAATAATATGAACACAAGTTAAACCTAGAGTAAAATGCTTACTTGTTTATGGGGCTTTCTCTATTTTCTTTTGAGTTTGGCAAAGAAAAACTTGAGGTTTCTTGATGCTCTTCCATGTTTGTGTAGCCAAAATGAGGAGTGAAATTATTTTGAGAGGGATGTGTAGTATGGAAGTGATATAGGTGAGATTGATTAACTCTTTTTATAATGATGGAATCAGATTTTTCTTATAGAAATGGAGAGTGACCCGTTGGAAGATGGTGAGAAATTGGGAGAATAGGTCTAAGACTAAATGGGGATACAATGATAACACCTTATCTAATATGTGATGATATTCAAATTAATACAACTAATCAACAATTAAAGAATTAATAAAAAAAGAGAAAAGGATGTTGGATTCCCAACTTTGCAAATCCGGATCCCATCTAAACAAACCATGCTCTGTATTCCAAATTTTTATGCCCACAAGTTTGAATAAGTTGTCATGTTTGGAGAACATAATACTATCACTTTGACCAACCATGTGATAATTTTTTCCAAATAAGACAACCTACGAATGACTAAAGAATAAATTATGGTTTTGATTTCCAAATTTGAAACTGGATCCAATCTTAGACAAGCATTGGATGTCAAATTTTCTTACCCCACTTGCTTATTTTACTTGGCACATTAGGTGAACTTTGTGATGGGAATCTAAGCATCACAATGAAATAGGAAATTACGCCCTATAAAACACATCTGGCAACATTGTTCAACACAACACATATAGGCACCCACGTATATATATATATATATATATATATAAATATAATAAACTCACATTGTTGATGTCACACAGCAATACTTGCCTATGGCACATACTCACACACAAATGCATATTAATACACATATAACATGTATTAATGTGTGCCATACCATATGTATGGCTTCAATAATAGTGTATGGGCAATTCTTACTTATTGTAAATATACATACATGTGTTCTAAGTATATTTAATCATTGCATACAAATAACTCTTTCATCCTTGAATACATAACAACTTCATTAAATGCATAACATCATAAATGACATGAATATCTTGAGCAGATCAATTTTACATGATCGTCACCTGTCAAAATTCTCAGAATAAATAGTTAATAACATTATTTCATAAAGAATGTGTGTAACATTGTTACATAACTAGTATTATTCATTACACATGAAATGGCGAATGTTACAATTCTCCCCACCTTATAAGAGTTTCATCCTCAAAACTCTAAACAATTGTAGATACTTGGCTTTCATCTCATCTTCTTATTCCCATGTAGCTTCTTCCACATGGTGATTTGGCCATAAAACCTTGACCAATGGAATTTCTTTATTCCTTAAGATTGCTGTCTTTAGATCTAAAATCTCAACTGGCTTTTCCTTATAGCTGAGGTCTTCTTGTATTTCGATTACCTATGGCTTGATCACACGCCTGGGGTCTGGAACATACTTCTTAAGCATCAAAACGTGGAACACATCATGGATAGATGACATCTCTGATGGCAAACTCAACTGATAAGCCACCTTGCCTATCTGCTTCACAATCTCGTAGGGTCCGATGAACCTCAAGATCAACTTGCCTTTCTTTTCGAACCTTATGATTCCTTTCACTAGTGCAACTTTTAGAAACATATAATGACCGCTTGCAAATTCTCAGGGCCTTCTTCTTTTGTTGGCATAGTTTTTTTGTCTGCTTTAAATAGTCTCAATTCTCTTTCATATCAACTTTATCGTCTCAAAAGTCTTGTTGACAAAATCAGTCTTTTCACTGTCAATGCTTTCCATTATTTTCTTTTCACCAGCTTCATGCCAACATATAGGCAACCTACATTTTTGTCCATATAGAGCTTCGTAAGATGCCATTCCGATCGTTGCTTGATAGTTGTTATTATAGGCAAATTCTGCTAATGGTAACATTTTACACTAGCTGGTCTTGTTATCAAGGGTATAGGCACGAAGCATATCTTCTAAAATTAAATTCATCCTCTTTGTTTGGCCATCTGTCTAAGGATGAAAAGCTATGCTGAAGTGCAACTTAGTTCCCATCGTAGTCTGTACACTTCTCTGAAACTTGGACGTGAACCTGTCATCACGATTAGAGAAAATAGACTTAGGAATCCCATGAAGTCTCACTATTTCTTTGACATAAAGCTCTGCCAATCACTCCATAGAGTAATTTATCTTGATGGGGATGAAGTGTGCTGTATTTTTTAATCAGTTAATAACCACCCATATTGCATCAAAACCATTCATTGTTTTTGGCAATCCTATGATGAAATCCATTGCAATTTCTTCCCATTTCCATTTCGGTATCTAAATTGACTACAAATCGCTGCCAAGCCTTTGGTCTTCAGTTTTGACTTGTTGTTGGTATGTCAAACATTTCTTTACATACATTGCAACATCACTTTTCATTCCATATCACCAAAAGTAATCCCTTAGATCATTATACATCCTTGTTGTGCTTGGATGAATTGAATAAGGAGTATCATGAATTTTTGCTAATATCCTTTCTCTTAGACCATCAACATTAGGAACACATAAGTAGCTCTTAAGATATAGAGTTCCATCATCAGCAACACGAAACTCTTCACTTCTTCCTTCATTAATTTCCCGCTTGATCCTCACTAGAGTTACATTTTCATCTTGTTTACATCGAATCTCATCAAATAGTGATGGAGCAAGAGTTAGTGTAAAAAGATGTCTTGATATCAGTTTCAACTCAAAGTCCATAATTTCTTTCCTCAAGGGTTGAGACATCACTTGCAAGGACATCAATGTTGCAACTGTCTTCCTGCTTAGAACATCAGCCACCTAATTAGCCTTTCTTGGATGATAAAGAGTTTCATAATCATAATCCTTCACTAGCTCTATCCATTTTCGTTGTTGCATATTCAGGTCCTTTTGAGTGAAAAAATACTTCAAACTTTGATGGTCGATGAAGATCTTACATTAGACTCCATACAAGTAGTGTCTCCAAATGTTCAGCGCAAATACCACAACTGCCAATTCAAGGTCATGAGTGGGATAATTCTTCTCGTAGTCTTTTAGCTATCTCAAGGCATAAGTGATCACCCTATCTTTTTTTATCAATACCACACCAAGGCCCATCTTAAAAGCATCACTATAAATTACAAATCCATCATTTCCTTCTAAAATAGCCAAGATTGAAGCTGTAGTCAACCTTTTCTTTAACTCCTAAAAGCTCTTCTCACATGCATCTGTACATTCAAGCTTCCTTCCTTTGCGAGTCAGGTTTGTGAGAGGCATCGTTATCTTAGAGAAATCTTTCACAAATTTTCAGTAGTAACTAGCCAGTCCTAAAAAGCTTCTTATCTCACTCACATTCTTTGGTTGCTTCCAATTAAGAATAGCTTTGACTTTAGCAGGATCCACCATTATTCCATCCTTTGACACAATATGTCCCAAGAAAGATACACTGTCAAGCCAAAACTCACATTTAGAGAACTTTGCATATACCTTATGTCTCTTTAAAGTCTCTAGCATAATCCTCAAGTGTTCAGCATGCTCTTATTGACTCTTCAAATACACCAAGACATCATCGATAAACACTATAACAAATTTATCGAGATATTCCTTGAATACCCAATTCATCAAATCCATAAAAGCTGTAGGTGCATTCGTTAGATCGAAAGTCATAACCACAAATTCATAGTGACTATACCTTTATCTAAAAGCAGTCTTAGGAATGTCTTCTTTTTTGATCTTCAACTCTTGACAAACATAACCGGTGCTCCCCATGAAGAATGACTTGGTCGAATGAAGCCTTTATCAAGAAGTTCCTTTAATTAAGCATGTAACTTCTTCAATTCCTTTGGAGCCATTCTGTATGGTGCCTTGGAAATTGGATCAGTACCTGGAGTGAGCTCAATTTCAAATTTGATTTCTCTGTCTAGAGGCAAGCTTGACAGATCATCTGGAAATACTTCAAGAAACTCACGAACCACCGTAACATCTTGATCTTTGTCTTTTCTTCCTAACTTTTACCTATAATATTCACCAAATAACCCATGCAACCACCTTGTAGTAGCTAGCTTCCTTGCCTTCATGGTTGATAGAAATATGTTTGGCTTATTTTTTGACTCACCCATGAACACGAATTTGTCTTCACCTTCCAGATGAAAAATCACCTTTTGTCTTCGGCACTCAATAGATGCATTATGCTTACTCAAAAAATCCATCCCAAGAATCATATCATAGTGATACATGTCGATTATAATAAGATTGACGAATAGTTCTCTTTCAAAAATTTGCAAAGGAACTGCATGCAAATAATGCATAGACATCGCACTTCCTAAGAGGTTAGTTTAGTAGTGAACCCATGTCTCATAGGTTCTAGATTTTCTCCTAACTTCTTAGCAAAATTTGAAGATATTAATGAATGTGTGGCACCCGTATCAAAAAGAACATGTGCATTAAAAGATAGGCTTGAGATCTAACCTATGACAACGTTAGAGGCTTCAGCTGCCACTTGCTCTTTCATCATTGCATAAATGTGGACATTAGTAGGTGGGGCTTTAAGTCTTCCTTGGTTTATCATTGGTCCTTCCAAAGTAGCTTGCATATGGTGAAACTGAGCATGAGGAACTCTCTGCTGAACTTGAGCATTTGACTAGTTAGGATAGTTCATGGCAAAGTGACCCTCGCATCCACAGACAAAACATTGGTTAGGTTCCCAGACAACATTCACCTGGATGTTGCTTTCCACACTTAGTACATGGTTACCTCTACCTGTTGCTGTTATTATACTGGCCACTATTAGGTTTCTTGTTGTTTTGACCTTGCTAATTCTAAAAATTTCCCTTCTTCTTGTTGTTCTTCCAGTGTCAGTTATTGTTGTTTCAGCCTTGGGGTCGGTTTTGTGCATTTGGATTATTTGTAGGCTGACTTAGCTGAGGCTGGTTTCTTCTTAGCTTTGACAAATAGAATTCTGCTCACTGCGCCCTCAAAACGACTTATTCTTAGTTTCTCTATGGACTTGCCCCATCGACGTTACTGCAATTTCTGGTCAAAGGACTCTGATCAATCATTAGACCTTCTCACTTTCATCAATGACTATTCCCGGGCAAAGGCATGCTAACTGATCGAACTTAGCAACCATTTCGTTCACTAACATATCACCTTGGCGAAGGTTCTCGAACTCATCATAATGTTTTTAGGTGATGTTCATGTGAAAGAACTTGGTGTTGAATTTACAAACAAAGTCCGCCCATGTCATCTCATCCACATTTCTACTCTACTCGATTCCATCCCACTAGATTTGGGCTTCCATGGTTGGACAGTACAAAGCACAAAGGACTTTCTCATTATCAGTGAAACCCATGAGCTTTAGAGTGGCTTCAATTGTTTTCAGCCATCCTTGAGCAACTAGAGGATCCTTAGAACTTTCAAAGTCTACCGACTTAACATGCTTCCATCTGACCAATAAGGGCTCTTGGTAAATGGGTCTTGCTTTTGGTATAAGGGCTGGAACTAGAACTTCCACTCTTTGTTGTTGAGGAGGAGGTGGCATATTTTCTCCTTGACTTTTGCATCCTTGGCTACTAGCTCTCAACTCCTTGATTTCTCTTCTTTGCTCTTGTAGTTGCCTTTGTAGTTCAGCTATCATTGTCATCAATCTAGCGTCAATCGAGTTGTTATTTCCAACAATAGCTTGAGCATACATTTGGGTACTTTTGCGGCTTTGCATATTTGATTTCCTAAAATTATAAGTTTTAGGAATAAACTTTCAATTCTAGAAATGAGATAGGATTCCACAACTACATTTATGCTTTAATTCTTACATTTATCGTTACACTTTCATCTACATCAATTTAACTTAAAACATATTTACTTGGAGGACTTGAACTGACACATGGCAACGTGAATAGGAAACAAAATTCCGCTCTGATACCAAAGCTTGTAACATCTCCTTACGGGCGTCATATATGTCATTACTTTTACCCCTTTTAATCATTATTTTATGATAAACTATTCAAATACTTTATAATTTGTTGAACATATCCTGGAATCCATGCATTTTTTTTAATATACTTGATGAAAAAATTTCAAAACAACTTAGGTATATTTAAATAGTTTATCAATACTAAAACAATGAAACCATAATTTTAAATAAATATCAAACAACCATTAAAATCTGCTTTTTGCAATTTGAAAGGCCGAACCTCAGACACTAGCAGGCCAAACTTGACCTGCAGTCCAAACTTCAACCACAATAGATCATCAGTGGCATGGCAAAATCAAAGTTTTAAAACGCACAGATCAGCAGACCGATGCAAGGCAATTGGCAAGCTGATTGTAACATCAACAAACCAACTAGTAATGGTCAACAAGCTGATCTGCTTCAAAATAATTTAAAAGAAATTTAAAGCTAGTCATAATACAACATAGTGTGGAAAATATTATCATACAAATACAAAGCATTATTCAAGAAAATAAACTCTTTTAGTGGCATTCTTTCATTTTCCATTCCATCGTTCCTAGCACACACGTCTATCCTTATCCTCCACTTAGTCCATAATTTTTTTACCTTTGTCTACAACATGATGTAAAACTAGTAAGCAAGAGCTTAGTAAGTATACTTTCCTATCACAAAACATAAAACATTTCATGAAAATCTTTATTGAACATCATCATCATA
>CAMOHE010045590.1:0-15432 GCA_946598075.1 Artocarpus hirsutus | reverse complement strand
AGATATTTTTGGCTGATCTCTCTATTTTCTTCATTCCTTAGAGAACATAATCATACAATCAACACAATGGCTGAGGCTGGTGGAGATCATAATATTACAATTGAATTTGACGCGCTGGCAAATGAGTTAGAGAATCTGATGAACGCTACTAACTTGACCATGTCACCTCAATGTTGCATTTTCAAAGTCCCAAACATACTGTCCAGGCATAACCCAAGAGCTTATACACCGAATGCATTTTCCATAGGGCCCTATCATTATGGAGAGGAAAATCTCAAAGCCACACAAAAGATCAAATTGAGGTATTTGCACGATCTCATCTCGAGTTTTCCAGGTACAAATCCGAAGGCGATGTTAAGGACTCTCATCGGAGCCATTCGCGAGGTTCAGGAAGAGGCTCGTTATTGTTATGCCGACCCTTTCGATCACATCAGTATGGATGAATTTGTAAAAATTTTGGTACTTGACGGTTGCTTTCTCATTGAGCTGTTCCGCAAGAAGGCACTCAAGGATTTTCCCCATTTGTTCAATATAAATCCTCAAATAGATGGTGACCCTATATTCATGATGAGTTGCATGCTCCAATATTTATATCATGACCTAATATTGCTGGAGAACCAAATTCCTTGGTTCGTTCTTGGTCTCTTGTTTGACATTACCAGGAAGCCCGATGAACTGCCGTGGCCCCTAAGTATGCTGGTCCTCTGTTGGGGCTTTTCGAGTTTGCCTTCAGATATTGAGCCAATCATTCAACAATTGATTTTTACGGAACATCAGAACAAGCATATTCTTGATATGCTGAGGAACGCAATGGTGTTATCCTCTACTATAGCTCAAGAAAGAAGTTCGGAATGGAAACCCATGCCTTCGGCTACAAGACTGAGGGAAGCCGGAATCAAGTTCAGGAAGGGTACTATTAGCGATTGTTTGGACTTCTTTTAGATTTATATATTTCTTTTATTAGTAAGAATTGAATAGTCTTTTACTCCTTTACTGTTAGGGCTAGTATAAGCCACCCTTTGTACTTAGGGATAAGATTTTTACCGGCGGATGTGGGCACTCGGCTGGTATGGGGTTTATTTAAATGGGATTGGGGCAGGTATATATATATATATGGATGCTCATATTATCCCAATGGGGGGAAAGGAAGGGTAATAGTAGCACCCCTGTTCGCCACGATACCTACATTTTTTAAAAAAATATATATCATATTTACATATATATTCTAATATACTTCATAGGGATTAAAAAATGTGAAAATATCGTATGGTGTTCGAAAAACCTTAATGAGTTAATAAATTTTTATTAAATGTAGTAACTTTGTGTTTTATGAGATATTAATATTATATTATTGAATTTTATATTTAATTTTATAGAATTTTTTTTAAATATAGATTTTTTTTAAGTTCTCAATAGATAAATGGATAGATAGAACATATTGAAATTCTTCTTGGCGGAGACTTCTTGACCCGACCCTGCCTCAAGTAATACGGGTATGTGGGACAAAAGTGGGGGCGGGAAGCTCATCTCTATCAATATTAGTTTATTTATCATACTATTTTTCCGCAATTTGCGATCTCTATTCTTCTTTCTTCTCTCTTCATTATTTGGCATTGGGTAATGTCATAGGTACATCATCACAATCCATCTTGGATATAAAATTTGAAGACGGAGTCCTTGAAATTCCTCAACTGCTAATTCAGGAGACCACAGAATCTCTCATTCGAAACCTCATCTGCTTGGAGCAGTGTCTTCCGAATTGTCCACATATAGTTACTTCTTACGCCATACTATTGGACAACCTCATTAACACTACCAACAACATGGAAATACTTTGCAAAAGTGGGGTTATTGACAACTGGTTGAATGTTGACGATGCTACAGAATTCTTCAATCAACTTTACAATGACACTTATGTCAAAGAATTTTACTATACCAAAATTATTGCAGATGTGAATAAACATTGTCAACTCTGGTGGCCAAGAAATAGAACAATTCTCATGCTTGATTATTTCAGACACACATGGGCACGTATTTCAGTGGTCGCCGGTGCTTTCCTCCTGATCCTTGCCTTCCTACAGACCGTGTTTTCCATCATCAATAAGTAGAGCATTTTCATCTTGCTTTCAAGCATATAATGTAAGCTTTGTCCCTTTGACTAGGATCTGTTCTGTATTTTTATATTTATGTAACATGCTATTTTGAAAGAACTAATGCAAGTATGGTCTGTTTGGTGATATATATTTTAGTGATCGCTAATGTGTTTTCTGTATGAATACTTAAGTCATTTTGCTAGCTATAGGATGTTTTGTGCTTTTCCAATGGATAATATATATAGAAGCTCCTCCATTAGACTATTCTAATCCTTTCAAGCCAGCCTCTTTGTAATTATGATGCCTTACTACCCTTTGCTTTTGGATCAATTCCACCACTTGTCCTATAACTAGCTAGCCATATAGAGTGAATTCGATGTGGAAAGTGGAAAGTGGAAAGTTGAGAAAGTGCCATGCCAAGTCTCAAGACACTACAAATCAAAACTTTGCGCAAGTTGAGTATGATTCCAAAAGGGTTGAAATACCTCACCACTCTCAGGGAACTAAACATTCGTTTCATGAGTCAGTCATTCCTTACCACTATCTGAAACATTTTGTTTCATGGTTTCCTGGATTTTATGTTATTTTCCTGCTTCTGTTCTAATTTCTGTTTTTCCTGACTTTTGAGTATGGAACCTAGCACAGCTCATCGTTGTCGTTGTTGTAAATGCTGTTTAGGCGTGTCCTCTGTTTCAGTGTTGGCACGCTTGTCTTGTAGCACTAAAAACTAACCCAAAAAAAATGTCAAAGATGTAGCTTGGTTGGACAATTATACGACATCTATTGCAGGATTAACTTAATTAAAAAAGCTGTCGCCTGTAGACCATATGCTGGTGTTTTTATCTGTCGCCTGTAGACCGTATGCATTCATTGAGTCTTCCATATGGTTTGTGGGTGTGCTTCTCTTTTTTTTTTATCCTCTAAAACCTATTAACTATTTCTTTTATTGATATTTTCTCAGTCCTCCCATATGCCTTAACTTGCAGCAAGTCTAAAATATCAGTTCACTGTTATTTTTAATTATTGCAACTGAAGTTTTTCTTGGTTCTTCAAACATAGCCATAAAAGAAGCTTGTGCGCTCAATTGAGCCCTTTTAGCATCAATGCTGAACTGAAACATGGAATACAAAAGTCAATTAGAATATCATATCAACCAAGACCAAGGTTACAAGAAAAATAAATCTAGAATGAGCCACTAGACATGAATTACGACACTGCAATCTTGAATATGTAAGTGGGAAAACCAGTGGCGGAGTCATAAACTGAATCAAAGTTTTAAACTAAAATACTAGTACGATTATATATTTTTCTTAAACTATCTTTGCAATCGGCGCAATTGTAAACTTTGTATATAATGTCATTTTGATATTTTACATTTTTGCTTGAAACATGACACTAAACATTTTATTTTCGATTGTGAAATTTTGTTATCTTTTAGTTCTTTTTTTGTCTACAAAGAGCAATTCATTTTCTTTATTGAAGGGTAGAGCTGTATATGCACCCAAGCCTCAAGCACTACTATATATGGCTAGCTAGAGTACAAAGTCAAAAGTAAAGGGTAATCAAAGCATCATTAGCTCGAGGGTGGCTGTGTAAAGATTGGATTCTATTTAGCAGTCAATTCTATTTTATCCATTTTATTATAAAAATGTTATCCATTAAAAAAGCATAAAACTATACATAGCAAAATGAGATAAGTTTACATGCAGAAACACACGAGAGATCACTATAACATCACTGAACAGACAAAATTTGCATTGATTTATTCAAAAAGAGCAATAGAAATAAAAATTACATCATAAAGGTGTAACGCTTGCATTTTTTTCTCCATGGCACACATACTATTACTGAAGACGCTTGAAAATGCTCTACTTTATTAATTAGTGATGGTAAACAAGGTCTGTAAGAAGGCAAGAGCCAGGAGGACGGCCGCAGCAAGGACTGAAACAAATGCCCACGGGTGTTTAAAATAATCATGCATGAGAACTATTCGATATCTTGGCCAACTGCGTTCACAATATTCATTTACTTCAGCTACAAGATCAGTATACTAAATTTTTTTCACAAAAGTGTCATCGTAAAGTTGATTGAAGAATTCCGTCGCAACATTCATGTTCAACCAGTTGGCGACGATCCTGCTTTTGCAAAGTATTTCCATGTCGCACGTAGTGTCATAGTATGACATAAGAAGTAACCATAGGAGCACAACTTGGAAGACACCGCTCCAAGCAGATGAGGTTTCGAAATAGAGATTCCGTGGTCTCATGAATGAATAGGCCAGGAATTTCGAGGACACCATCTTCAATTTTCATATCCAAGATGGATGTTGACGATGTACCTGTGAGATTACCCAATGCAAAATAGTAAAGAGGGGATAAATTAAGAAGAAAGGTAAGGATTTAGCATCAATTTGAAATGTGAAGATATAAATTGATATAATTTAAAACATAAGATACATGAGTTTTGGATAAGTTCAAAAAGGACTATTCCATAAAAGAAATAAATAAATCTAATAATAACTAGTAGTACCCTTCTTGAACTGGATTCCAGCCTCCCTCAGTCTTGTAGCTGAAGGCATGGACAAAATTCTTTTTTGTGTCACCATTGAGTTCCTCGACATATCAAGAGGATGCTTTCTCTAGTCTTTCGCAGAAAGCAATTTTAACGCAAACTACAAGTTTGCATTCTTCCTCTTATACCAAGAAATAACACCAATGAGTTCCTCAACATATCAAGAATATGCTTGCTTTCATGTTTCCTGGAAAGCAATTGTTTAATAACTGGGTCAATGTCCGAAGGCAAACTCGAAAAGCCCCAAAGTAGAACCAATATACTTAGGGGACAGGTCGGCTTTCTGGTTTTGTCAAACAAAAGCTCCAGAACCAGCCAAGGAATTTGGTTCTCTAGCAATATCGGTGTCATGATATAACAATTGAAGCATGCAACTCATCATGAAAATAATCATGAAGGTTCGGCATAACAATCACGAGCCTCTTGCTGAACCTTGCTAATCGCTCCGATGAGAGTCCTTAACATTGCCTCGGTTTTGTACCTGGAAAACCGGAGATGAGATCGTGCAAATACCTCAATTTGATTTTTTGCGTGGCTTTTAAATGTTTCTTGCCATAATGGAAGGGCCCTATGGAAAATGCATTGGGTGCATAAGCTCTTCATCATGTTCTCTAATTCATTTGCCAGTAATAACTTGATCTCCACCGGCCTCTGTCTTTGTGTTGCTCATATGATAATTTTGTCTAAGAATAGAGTGTAAGAACAAAATTGTGATGAAAACTATGATCACTCAGGATCATTCATGTCAAATCATCAAGAATATTAATAAGATATAGAAGCTAACCTGAATTCATATGTGCGATGTGATTCCAGAGTTTGTAGGTTGAGGATCTTCCAAGTCTTGTACGTAAGTTCTCCTTTTTAGTATGTCTCTATAATTTCTCTGTAGATGAAGAACAGAAAAATAACGTACGTACTGACTTGGAGACCACAACACATTTATATAATTGCTAAACCCTAGCAATTATCCTTAAGTACCAATTCAGCCCATCATAAAATTAGTAATTATATTTTGGTCTATACACATAAGAGGCCCACACTTAATGATGCACTAAAGCCCAAAACTCAAATTGATCACTTTAAATTGGGCAACCTTATTTGATAGCCTTTAATTCACATTTATTTAATATATTAGCCCATATATCGGATTTAGATCTAACAATCTCCCACTTGGGCTATATATGAAACTTTATAAATGTGAATTATACCTTATGAGCTCATAAAGTTTGCTATAAAAAACTTATGCATCTCAACAATCTTGTCCATTAACCATATCAATATAGGACCAATGCAACCTTCGTTACATATGTCGTAACTAGACCCATCAATGATTACATATACCAATACAACTAACGGCAAGATCAAGCATGGATATATAGCATGAAAATTTCATGCAATGTGATCTTAACATGCCTATTTTCAACTAGTCTACCTAAAAACCTTAGTGAGATCAAACCATACTAAAAATCAGAATGTGAATAAACCGAAAACTTTATTTCTACAAAAATAACCTCAAACTATCCATAAATTGAAATAACTGAAAATATTTCTATATCATAAAAGCATTTAAAATTACAAACTCCCACTAAAACTGAATATCCTGAAATGATATGACACCCATACGAGCAATGTGCTCATGAAATATTTTGGGTGGCAATCCCTTAGTAAGCGGATCTGCAATCATGGAGTTTATACCGATATGCTCTATAAACAGCTGTCTGCTCTGAACTCTTTCTTTCATAACCAGGAACTTGGTCTCTATATGCTTTGACTTCGTCGAGCTCCTGTTGTTGTTGAAATATAAAACTGCTGACTTAATGTCATAAAATAACTTGAGTGGTCTTTGAATACTGTCCACTATGTGCAGCCCTGTGACAAAATTCTATAGTCATATTCCATGATTGGACTCCTCATAACACGTTGTGAACTCTGCAGCCATGGTAAAAGATGCTATAAGAGACTATCTAGCACTCTTTCAAGAGACAGCACCTCTAGCCAGAAGGTAGAATGGCTCGACGTAGATTTCATACTATCTTGGCATCCAGCATAATCAAAGTCAGTATACCCAATGATCTCAAGCTGTTCTGACCTCCGATACATGAGCATGTAATATTTTGTTCTTTGTAAATACCCCAAGACTCATTTAGATGTTGTCTAGTGATTCTTTCTAAGATTGCTTAAGTACCTACCCAACATCCCTGTAACGTACGCAATATCCGGACGCGTACAAACTTGAGCATACATTAGACTCCTTATTGCTGGCGTATAAGGAATCTTCTACATTTTCTTAACCTCAAAATCATTCGCAGGGCACTGATTGAGACTAAACCTGTCTCCCTTAGCTACGCGGGTATCACCTAGTTTACAATCTTGCATGCCATATCTTTTAAGAACCTTTTCGATATAGTCCTTTTGTGATAATCCTAGAATACCCTGAGAGTCATCCCGGTGTATCTGTATAGCCAACACAAACGAGGCATCACTAAGATCTTTTATCTCAAATTTCTTTGATAGAAATCTCTTGGTTTCGTACAATAAGCCTATATCGTTGCTAGCAAGCAAAATGTCATCGACGTATAAAACCAGGAAAATATACTTACTTCCACTGAACTTGTGGTATATACAATCATTGACCAAATTTATCTTAAAACCGAACGAGATGATAACCTAATGAAATTTGTAAGACCACTGACGAGAAGCTTACTTAAGCCCACAGATGGATTTCTTTAATTTGCAAACCATCTTCTTTATGTCTCCCACACAAAGTTTTTCTGTTGCACCATATGGATTGTTTCATCAATGTCACCATTGAGAAACGCAGTCTTAACATTCATATGATAAAGCTCAAGATCAAATGCGCCACTAATGCCATTATAATCCTAAAAGAGTCTTTCGAAGAAACCAGAGAAAAAGTCTCTTTATAGTCAATGCCTTCTTTCTGTGTAAAGCCTTTAGCGACAAGATGAGCCTTATATCTCTCCACATTGTCTTTTGAATCCCTCTTGGTCTTAAATATCCATTTGCAACTAATGGGTTTCGCACCTTTAGGCAATGGGACAAGATCCGAAACGTCATTGTCCTTCATAGACTTTATCTCTTCATTCATGGCATCAATCCATTCTTGAGATCTAGAACTTTCCATGGCTTGATGGAAGTTAATTGGATCATCTTCCACCATACTAATGTCAAACTCATGTTCTTGGAGAAATATAATGTAATCATCTAGCACCGCACTTCTCATTTCTCTAGTAGATCTCCTTAATGGCATAGGTTCTTAAGGTGGTTAAGTTTGTTCTTCTGGAACAATTTTTGGAATGGGAGGTTCTCCCACATTGTCTTGATTTGATTTGGGTCTGCTTCTTGAACAATGTCAGGAATAGGAACCTGATCAATGTCAATAACAGCTGTAGGAATATCAACATATTATTCTTCAAAGACAAAGTCCCTAACCATATCTCCCCCCGTAAACTCGACTTCCTCAAAGAACTGGGCATTTTCTGTCTCAAAAATCAACTTAGTTGTGGGAGCATAAAACTTGTACCCCTTAGATCTTTTAGAGTATCCAATAAAATAGCAAATTACCGTCTTTGAGTCCAATTTCTTTTCATTAGGCCTATAAGGCCTTGCCTCAGTTGGACATCCTCAAACATGCAGATGATTTAGACTAGGCTTCTTACCTGTCCAAAGTTCGTAAGGGGTTTTGGCAACTGCTTTAATTAGAACCATGTTAAGGATATATGCTGCAGTCTTAAGTGCTTCTCCCCAGAGTGATTTTGGTAAAGTAAAATGAGAAATTATACTCCTCACCATGTCCTTAAGCGTCCTGTTTTGTCTTTTAGCAACATCATTCATAGTGGGCGAACCCGGCATAGTGTACTATGGGATGATACCGCTTTCTTCTAGGAATTTAACAAATGGTATTAGACGTTGTTTACTTGAACCGTCATATATACTATAGTAGTTACCACTACGGTTAGATCTGACGCTTTTAATCCTTTTGCTGAGTTGGTTTTCAACTTTAACCTTATAATTTTTGAACACATCTAACGACTGTGACTTTTGATGAATGAGATATATATAGCCATATTTGGAAAAATCGTCTATAAATGTTATAAAATATTGTTCACCATTCCAAGAAGCCATAGAGAATGGCCCATAAATATCTGTATGTATTAATTCTAAAACGTCCAAAGTCCTGTTGGCTTCAAATCTATTTTTATTGGTTTGTTTCCCTTTAATACAGTTAACTCAAATATCAAAATCTGTAAAGTCTAAGGGGTCGAGAATTTCATCTGACACAAGTCTTTCTATTCTTCTTCTAGAGATATGACCCAATCTCTTACGTCATAAAGCAGCTGAATTCTCATTGGTTAATTTTCTCTTTATACCTCGTGTACTTAATTGCAGGGATTCATTAAATGAAGCAATTGTATTAAGTAAATAAAGATTATCGTAACTTGATAAAGAACCAGAACCAACTAATTTTGAATCATGAAACAAACTAAATTTTCCATTTTCAAATGAACAAAAATAACCATATTTGTCCAAAGCTGAAATAGAAATCAAATTTTGTCTAAAAGATAGTACAATAAATTTTTTATCAAGATCCAAATAAAATTCAGTCTTTAACAATAATCTAAATTTTCCTATTGCTTCTACTTCAACCTTTTTGCCATCGCCCATGTAGATGTATCTTTCACCATCATTTGGCTTTCGGCATCTTAGGCATCCCTACATACACACACTGATGTGAGTGGTTGCACCAAAATCCATCCACCAAGTGTGTTCAGGTACCGAAGTTAAATTAATCTCAGAACAAACCAAATTAAAAAGCATACATTTTCTAGCACGCCAAGCGTGATAATTGGTGCAATGCTTCTTGTTATGTCTTGTAGCTCCATAGAAGAAACAACCCATACCTTCCAAATCAACCGATCTCTTTTGTTGTTTCTTTTGAAGTGCCGTAACTACAGCTTCCTTATCCTTCTTCCTTTTCTTCCCTTTGTCCTTGGAAATATTAGCCAAGTGAGCACTTTGTCTTTTCTTGCTTCAACATTTCCTCTTCTTGTACACAATGTAAGATGAGCTCATTAAGAGACCAAGTCTCCTTTTGGCAGTTATAGCTCACCTTAAATAAACTGAATTGTGCAGGAATAGATATAAGAACCAAATGCACTAGCAAGTCCTCAGAAAAGGTCAAGCTTAAGTGCTCTTAATTTTGAAGCAAGATGAGACATCTCCATGATGTACCCCCTAATGTTCCCCTTACCTTTGTATCTCATTGAGATAAGGTTTGCCAAAAGTGTACTAGTTTTAACCTTTTCATTTTTAGCAAAACTCTTCTTAATGTTCTCGAGGAACTCTTTGGCTATCTTTATCATTTCTGATATAGTGCCCCTGAATGCTTCTGGAATGGCCTTCTTCATGATCATCATACACATGCGATTTGACTTCTCCCACCTTTCTATGTCCCTCTTTTCATCAGAGGAACTCTTATCTGTAAGAGGTGAAGGAGAAGGAACCCTTAACGCAAGGTCAAGATCCATGACTCCGAGAACTATAAAGAGTTTCTCTTGCCATAATTTGAAGTTGCTACCATTCAACATAGGAATTGAATTGATGTTGATAGTAATATGTGAGGCAAAACTAGTAGCTAAAATAGAAAACAAAACAAACAAACCCAAAACAAGCTCACATAAGAATTCAAAATGACAATAATAAATCCAAATAAAGGTAACCCCATCTCAAAATATCAGGCACTCCATTAATATTTAGTCTTTGGACAAAAATATTAACTTGTAAGTGATATCTTGGTGTAGTAATCAAACACTGACAATAAGAACATGTGAAACAATAAATCTTCCTTTGGGCCAATTTATTATTCATATGTAAAATCGGATAATGATCACATGTTTAATACCACAGATGTACATGCAATTTTGTCAAATATTGTCTTCTTTTAGGCCGATTAATATTCACATAAGTTGCATGGATATAACCGTTTATATTCCAAAACAAATTAATTTCACAAGAGAGGCCACTTTGATGACATGTTGCTTTAATTAATTTATCTCAAAATATATATATATATATATAATACCAATATTTGAATTTAAAATTGCACCAAAAACGACCAAAATTAAAATAAAAAATAAAAAAATTAGTCAAAGTCAACTAATCAAAGTCAACCGATCAACATGATTGGTCAACCTTGACTGGGTCGGGGCTGGACCCAACTCGGATCTAAACCCAGTCCCCCTTTATTTCTTTTATTTCTTTTTTTTAATAAATCAGGTCACCCAATGGTTGAACTCCTGGTGACTATCTGGTCACGGGCTGAGCCTATGTAAGTTTTCCCTTTTCTAGTCACGGGCCTAGCTGGGCCCATGTATGCCTTTTTTTTTTTTTTTTTTAAGATCTAGTAACCCAGGGGTTTGAGTGTTGGGTTATGACCGGTCACGAGCCCAACTAGGCCCGTGTAAATCTCCTTATTTGTGTGTGGGCTTCGGCTCAGACCATCCCTAAAGAAACCCTAGGGATCTTTCGACCCCTTTTGGCGAGAATGGTGTAGGTGGCCTAACGGCCGCCACTGCACCTCTTTTTTTTTTTTTCGGCTGATGCCCAGCTGTTGGAACTGGAAGGGGCCAACACTGGCGGTCACATGACCAGCCGCTGGCAATGGCCCCTAAGCTCCCCTTTTTTCTTGTTCCCTCACGTCGCAGCCAAAAGCCACCGCTCTTGTCTTTCTCACCGCTGCTAGAGGCCGCGCTTTCTCCCTGATTGCACAAGGCTGATGTCGACAGTGGCAGGGCCTGCCGCTGGCAAAAGGCCTTTAACTCTCCTTTATTTCTTTTTTTAATGCGACGGCCCTTGGTCGCCGTTTTCCTTCCTCTACCGCGGCCAGTCTTTTAGGCGCGGCCTCACGGTTGCCAACTGAATCCCTTGGTTTTAATATATATTAAACACTCAAGGAAAAATAAAAACAAAAAAAAGGAACCTCTTTGCTTTGCATAACATACTGATGCATATATATCGAAGAGTATATATTAAAACTAAAGTCCAAATTTATTGATCATATTCAACCTTTTCACATATATATATATTTATATAATCGAATTTATATATATGTGTCTATATTAGCACTGAATTTCATGGATAATTCAACCAAAGTTTCAAACAATTGTTCTCAAATTCAACAATTTTAAAGAAACCATAGATTATTAAATTTGAGAATTTTTATGAGAATCACATCTATAAAATTTATTAATTCTCAACGATTTAACATGAAGAGGCTCTGATACCACTTGTAAGAATAAAATTGTGATGAAAACTATCATCATCCAAGATCATTCATGTCAAATCATCAAGAATATTAATAAGATATGGAAGCTAACCTAAATCCATATGTACGATGTGATTCTAGAGTCTATAGGTTGAGGATCTTCTAAGTCTTGTATGTAAGTCTTTCTTTTTAATATGCCTCTGTAATTTCTCTGTAGATGAGGAACAGAAAAATAACGTACGTACTGACTTAGAGACCACAACTCCTTTATATAATTGTTAAACCTTAGCAATTATCCTTAATTACTAATTCAACCCATCATAAAATTAGTAATTATATTTTAGTCTTTATATATAGGAGGCCATACATAATGATGCATTAAAAGCCCAAAACCTAAATTGATCACTTTTAATTAGGCAACCTTATTTGATGGCCTTTAATTTACATTTATTTAATATATTAACCCATATATTATATTTAGATCCAATATAGAGAAAAATTAAATTAGCCAAAAAAAAATCAAATTCATGTAATTACAACCAAATTTAATATGCGTTGACAATCTTTAAAAATATCGACATGAATGTGCACATTCAAGTAAAGGCTAAACCTATTCAGCAAAAATAAACAAATAATAACAATAAAGGTAAAGGCTAAACCAAAAACGATGCGCACGCACACAAAAACCAAAAACTACGTGTGTTTGGGAATAGTTCCCACCACAAACTCAATTACGAACAGTGTAAAATTCTCACATGCTACAGTAACAATAAAAAAAAAATTGCTACAGTGTAAAACTCTCACATGCTATAGTAAAAGTGGTTCCCACCACCCTTCCAAACATTCATATAAAACAAAACAAAAACAATTTGATATCGTGTTTTGACTTTGATCAACGTCAAATAATTATACATACACGAGTATTATTCCCTCTTTTCATGTGGTAATAAACCAAAAAAAATAAGCAACAAAATGTAACACTAAAAATATAAGACCAAAAAATGAGCAACAAAAAGTACGAATGCATCATATTGTGATTGGAAGCATAAATCTACACTCATTTTTTCAATATTGAGGTTCAAGTTCGAATCCCATCAGGAATTAGGAAAAAGGGTACCAACGTATTGGCTTAAGAAAAGTAGGAATATAATTTGTAAAATATTGAGTAACTAGAAACCCGGTCGACGTAAGAATTCTTACCACTAAAATTCTTCAACGCAATACAAACTTAGCTTTTCCAACTGGGATTAAGGATGAGGACGAGGAGGAGAAGAAGAAGAAAGAAATAATGAATGAAGTTGCAGATCTAAATGAACTATATTGCACGGTGCATGGTGCATCAATTATTTTATGAACACAAGATAATTTATAAAATAGTTTACATAGATTATTTAAAGGTAATTAAATAGTTTATATAAGATTATTTAGCTGTAATTAAGTCATTTTTCTCAATTTTAATTCACAAATTATGGGGGATGTCTTAAAAAAATACATGAGCCTAAATTAAAATATATTTTTAAAATTTAAATGGCATTTTTATACCTTTTAATAGTAAAGAGACAAAGTAAGAAAAAATTAAAATTAAAAAATACAATTATACAATTAACCCTTAAATTAAAGGAAAAAAAACAAAAAGGTAACGATTAGAAAAGAATTGAGTAAAAGGTAATATTAACCTTATGGATTAATTACAAAAATTTCCTCAAAATTATAGCACTTTGTAATACTTTGCCCCCCGAATTTTAAAATGTAATATTTGTTCTCCTTAAAGTATGAACTATTAACAAAAATGGTTCTTCTGTAAGAATTTTAATGAAAAATTGACAAATAATTTTAAAATCAAAGATACTTTAGTAATCCTACTTGTAAAAATAACCACAAAATTAAAATTATAATAAAAATAGATTTTATTGATGTTTAAAAACAAAAAAAAAATGAAAACCATGATTCCATTAGATCTTTTTTTATATATACCAAATTTTTTTAAAAAAAATTTATTAGTTTTGTTCACGCCCAAAAAATATATTGAAATTTTGAAAGTTATAGATATTAGTGAGATGAAATGAAGGCTCTTCTCGTTCATCAGGGCCTAGACGCAGCATTATCAGAAGAAGCTTTAGCAAAGGTTGAAGAGAAGCTTTGTGGAGACACTACTCAGAGGGCACATAGTGCGGTTCTTCTGAGTCCAAGGGATGAGGTTCTTTGAGAAGTGTCAGAGAAGAAATCAATCATTGAAGTTTGGAGTAAATTGGAATCTCTGTATATGCAAAATTCCATGAACAACCGTTTGTATCTAAGGAAAAGATTGTATATGCTTTAGATGGATGAGGGAAGGATTCTCTAGAAATACATGGATGACTTCAACAGGGTAATGATGGATCTTAAGGGTATTGGGGCCAAAATTGACGATAAGGATTATGCAATTATCCTCTTGAGTTCTATGCCCAAACGGTATGAGCACTTTGTTGATACGATGCTCTATGGTAAAACAACATTATCCTTTTAAGAGGTAAAATATGCCTTGAACTCTAAAGAACTCCAACAAATGGGAGATTCAAATGAGGAGAACACAGGGGATATTTTAATGGTTTGGGGAAGATCAAAGAAACGGAGTCAAATGGCAAGAATCCTTCAAGATCTAGGTTAAAGCCAAAGAAGAAATGCTTTGTATGCCATAAAGAGGGACATTTCAAAAAGAATTGTCCAAAGAAGAAAAAGAAACCACTAGAAAAAGGAAAGGAATCTGGAGACGTTGCAGTGGCCTAAGATGGATATGAAAGTGTTGAGATCCTAGCTATCATTGATACAGATTCAAGCAAGGACTGGATTTTAGATTTTGGGTGTTCTTTCCATATGTGTCCCAACAAGAGTTTGTTTGAAACTCTTGAAGAAAAAGATGGAGGAACAGTTCTCCTTGGGAATAATAAGGCGTGCAAGGTGACAAGAATAGGTGCTGTTTAAATCATAATGCATGATGGCATTGAAAGATTGCTTCAAGAAGTTAGGTATGTTCCTGAATTAAAGAGAAACCTGATTTCTCTTGGAGTATTGGACAAATCTGGTTATGGATACAAATGTGAGTCTAGAATCTTCAGGATCTATAAGGGATCACGAGTAGCGATGAAAGGAATTCGTGATAAAGGGCTGTATATCCCAGAGGGGAGGATGGTAATCAATGGCTCTGCCAATCCCACAATTAGTTCAATAAACAAGACACAACTATGGCACAAAAGGTTAGGCCATGTGAGTCAAAAAGGCCTTGAGGAATTACACAAGCAAGGTTTGCTATGTGGAGACAAGGCGGACACCCTGGATTTCTATAAACATTGTGTCTTGGGTAAAGCTAAAAGACTAAAATTTGCAGCAGCAGAACATAGGACTTGTGGTGTCTTGGATTACGTACATTCAGATCTTTGGGATGCTTCATGAGTTGCTTCGTATGGTGGAGCCAGGTATTTCATGTCCATTGTTGACGATTACTCAAGA
>CAMOHE010045589.1:20467-57533 GCA_946598075.1 Artocarpus hirsutus | reverse complement strand
GATCTGGATTTCTTTTATTGACTGATATCACATAGGAATTTCCACATAATCTTAGTAAGTTGGAAATTCCACTTGTGTCAAATAACATCATCTTTTTGGCTCATGTAGAAAATTAATAACTCATGAATTCTTGGTTTAGCACATTAAATAATTATTTTTAATTATTTTAATGTACTATCATAACATTACATTATTACATGTTTCATAAATAAAGCACATAATTTTGTGCATTCACAACATTAATTATTTTTAAGGTCTTACAGCTATTAAGACCTTTGAATGTGTTAATAAATGCTAAACTTGTACTTTCTTAAGTACTTAGCTAGGTCATGAGGGAAAAACCCTCAATTAATTATAGTTATTAACGTTTGAATTTTTCGGGTCATTACAAATAGGGCAAGTATAGGGGATACTATATGAGAGTAGGGTGGGTATAGTGGTTAAAATAAACCCCAAGTTGGAGGAGGGACTGTGACGCCCAAGGATTTTAGTGCAATATAAATGCGAATATTAAAAAATTATGTTAAGTAATTTAAGTACAAATTTTGTAAGCTAAAGTTTATGCTAAAAAATTTGTTAAATATTTTAAAAACAATTTTAATATTACAAGGGTTATTGTTTTAATCTGATTTTTATGATAAATTCTATAAAGTTAGAAATGGGATTTTTAGGATTAAAAATCATGTCATAGTCCTAAACAAAGAAAGAATGGCATGGAAATAAACTAAAAAGCTTAATTGTTGTAGAATATATTGCAATAAATTTTAAGACAAAAATATAGTTTAAGGAAAATGTTATATAAAAAATATGAAAATTATACAGTAATAGAATAACGCAATATAAAAATTATATTAATAAAGTTAACCAATAAAGAAATTATACTATATAAAGTCAAGCAGTATAGAAATTGAGCTGTATAAAGTATGCAGTATAAGGATTATACTATTTGGAGAATGTGGATTAGTGTAGAAGGTTATGGGACCTCAAAAACAATATACAAAGAATGTTGGAAGCATGGGAAGTGCACTGGAAGTATAGAAAAAATACTGTCAATGTAAATTTAGACTGTTTTTAAAGATTATAGGACCTATCAATTGACACTTAAAAGTAGAAAATTGTCCACCTCATCTATGACACAACCGGTTTTGAAGGTGCAAGTTTTTAAAATTTATAATTTGAGCCCTAAACCAATTATTTTTGCATGTAAGGGCTTATGTGGATAAATATCTTATTTCCACAAATAGTGAAAAATCTTTCACATCACTTCCCCTTAGAGAACCAATTTTAGCCATGAAAGGGATGGAAATTTATGATATTTTAGTCTCTAAGATTGGTTCTATAAATACCTAAGGGTATTTTTGAGAAAAAAAGTATGTTAAAGTCATGAAAAAATTCTTCCCATTTCTCCTCTCAAATCCGCCCCCTATGGTAAAGGTCTTTCTCAAAATCTTGATGATTTAAGCCTCCAAAACATCTAAGGAAGCATGGGTAAGTATTCTTGATGAAGATTAAGGACTTTTTAAGGTAAAAACTCTAATTTTACCTATTGTATTCTAAGGCTTTTGGGTTTTGAAAGGTTCTCAAGAGCTAAAAAGGGAGGATGAACACTTAGGAAATGATTAGGTAAAATTCTAGCTTTCGAAGGCTATGTTAAAGATTATGTTTTTATTATATAAATCAGGTATGTTTAGTTTATGTTAAGAGGACGATGATGACGATGGAAGGGTGAAAATTAGGGTTTTAGTGTGTTAAAAGACAAGTTTAACAAACTTTGTCATAAATACTAAGTTTAACCAAACTAATGCCCCATTTGTTATATTGGTTCGAATTGTGTTAGCTTAAACTTTTCTGCTTTGAATAGAAAAATCTAAATTATGTAGTTTAAATAATAATCCAAACTAGCGTTTGAATGTGTAGTTAAAATATTATTTTAAACAAGATATCTAATTTGAATTTGTATTTAGATGAGTTTTGAAAACTCTAATTTGAAGCATGAAAAATTATTTAATTAAAGAATAAATATGATATTTGTAAAAAAAATGTTATTTAATTAAAAATAACATGAAATAATAGTGTTGAATTATAAATACAAATATATAGGAGTAAAATCACTATTTAATATTAGTTCAAAAAGTTAAAATAGAAGGGAGATTTGAACTCTAAGTTAGGTAGTTCAGTTTAGTTTGAACTGTCAGTTAATTTAATGCTTTATTAAACACCAATTTAAACTGTGATGGCCGTTCGAACTAAGTTAAACTGGACTGAACCAGTCAAATAAACATGGTATAAGTGTTTGATAAAATGATTTTGAGTCATGGCATGCAGAAAAAAAAAAAAAGCTATGCCATGTTTAGTTTGGCTATTATGTTGATGATAATGAGATTGAAGGATTAAAAATGAAGGTTTTATGTACAAATGAATAAGTTTGTTAAACTTTATAAAAATGCAAAGTTTAACTAGTTTTAAAAGAATTGAATGTTTGAGGCATTGAGGGGCCAAATCATTTTTTGAGTTCAACATATAGTTTATTGGAAACATCGAGCTAGGCAACTTTTGTGAAGAAATCTCTGTCGAATTCCGATTGAACGAAGCCGAAAATGTTGATTTCTGTTCTATCTTTTTAAGAACATCATTAAGATGAATGATTTTGAGAAAAGTTAAAATACAAAAACTGTAGATATCATCGAGACTATTTTATAACACAAACAATTTACAAAATTCCGCACTAATTTCAATTTATAAGTTTTACGAGATTTTGAGCCCAAAATTTTGTAAAAAGGAAAATGTTTTGAAAAGATTTAAATTTAACCAAGGATATTTTGTAAGTTTTAATCATTGCAAAAAAAAAAAAAAAGAGTAGACGTTTTAGTATAAAGCGGTCGTCTTTGGTCCCGAGGGCAAAAATGTTAAGATTTTATGTTTTATGCCAAAACCATAAAACCATGTGAAATCAGATTTTCACTAAGAAAATATTGGTTTCCTACATTGCTATGGGAAGTGAGTAACCAAAGGTTTAAAAGTTTGAAAGGATTTTTTTTTTTTTTGCCAAGAAAAGAAACAAAAACATCAAGGGTGTAATCTCCAAGCTTTTTATATTACAAGTAAAAATTGTAAAATTTTGATAAAATAGATTTTACAAAAAGGAAACGGATGTTTGGTTGTTCATAATGTTAGAGTAATAAGGAAACATAAGTTTTGTTTAAACCAGGTTCCAAACATTTTTTAAGACCCATTAAAGGCAAAATAGTTATTTTTCATAAAATGACCAAAACAGACCCGAAACACCCAATTTAACAAAACACCCTTTGGTATGAATTTTTTTCGTAACTCATAAGCAACAGGATGATCAAGCGAAAATGAGAGGTCTAGTAAAGTTACGTAACTTACAAAAAACCCGTAAAGAGTAAAATCGTCATTTTTTAGGGAACTGCTAAAACAGACCCCCCAACCCTTTCAATTTAGTAAAACGTCCTTACACAAAAAATATTCTATAATATATAATGTAATGAAACCATCAAGTAAGATGGAAAATTTAACTAAGGGACATTCAAGTTAAGTTAAGGAATGGTGAACTGATAAGAGACAAAATTAAGAATAAGGAACGAAGGTTCACGTTTAAGTTATGCTATCGCTTAAGTAGGTTGGTAATAAGAAATGTTAGCTAATATGTGGGTATCATTTGAACAAGATTCAAAGCTGACTAATAGAAGGGAATGGATAGAGTTGGAATACTAGAGCATTATCTAGATAAGTTTCAAACCTCACCTATGTCGTGAAGAAAATGAATTTCAAATGCTTTATAAATGTTTGAAGTATGTTTGCATATGTTATACAAAATGTTTTAAAAATTCAAGTCATGCTTTGCAATATGTTTACAATTGTTATGTTTTATGATTCAAACGTTAAGTTATGTCATACATAATGTTCATTAAGATTACATGATTGGTAACCTAAACCCACATGTTAAAGATATGAAAGCATCGTACCAGCCTCTTTGATGTGAGCTTTATAAGTTATATTAAAGTTATGACCTCGTTGTTTGATAGACTTAAGTCTTTCACAAAGGAAGCATTATGTTTCCGATCTTATAATTAATGATGGTGGTACAACACTTAAGCCCACAAATTCAAGTAAAATAAGAATGAGGATAAAAAGTTTAAGTAAGTTATGAATGATCGTAAAAAGTTCATAAAAGGATGTTCATAAATAAGCATAAATGTAATCATGTATTATGATCTTGCTTATATTCATTTCCATGAAATGTTTATGAGATATGTTTGTGAAAAACATTTTGAGAAACTTTTTACAAGAAATGTTCATGAAATACATTTTCTAAAGAATGTTTACAAGGAAAAGTTTATGGAGAAGTTTTTATGAAAAAGTTTAAAAGCAATGTTTTATGATGACTGTTTTCAATGTTTTGTGAGATTATGTTTGAACTTACTGAGCTTAAGCTTATTACAAGTTCTTTCATGCTATAGGCAGTCCTACAAGAGACCAATGGAGCTGGTTGGTGAGCTCGGTGCTGCGGTAAACATATATAAAGGTTGAGAATTAATACTATTACAATAGTTTTGTGCTGCTTAAAGAAAAATTTTTTGCTGTTTTTAAAAGGAGGTTTAAAAAGTTTTACGAAAGTAATTTTTTTTTAATAAGTTTTAAGAAATGTTTTGAATAATTTTAAAGTCAAGTTTTGAACCATGTCTCAATTTCTATTGCAACAAAAGTGACAACAGTTTTTAAGTATGTTTTAAATAAAAAATTTACCCAATATTTTTTTTACTAATAAGTAAGAAATAAGTTGAGAAATGATGTTAAACAAAGTTAAGTAACTGCTTGAAAAGACGAGTTGTTACAGGGACAAGGGTGGGGGAAGCTCTTCTGTCCCCGCTCGAACCCAATCATATTTCTTTATTTTTCTTACACAAAAATATGTATTTATACGTGTGTGTGTGTGTGTGTGTGTGTGTATGTATATGTATACATATTTATGTACGTTTTTATATATGAATAAATATAAAGAACGTGGATATAATGTAACGGGGTTGGCATGAACCTATGAAGAGAATATGTAAATAAAAAAGAATAATGTTTTTAGTATTTTAATGTTCTGGTTTATTTTATAAATTTAGTTTTTCATATTGATGAAGTTTGAAACTTTGTTTGAGGTTTTTTTTACAAGACATAAGTGATTATGTTACTACATTTTGCAATTTACTTGATAGAATTTGATTTTATTTTAATAATGTTGTAACAATTTTAAAATTCTAAATGGATAAATGGGTAAGGTATAAAGATAGCTTCTTTGATAGAGATTCCTCGACCCCACCCTCGTCTTAAACTAGACAGGCTTGGGAGACAAAAGAATAGTAGGGTATGGAGATAGAAAAAGCATACTCCGCTCTGTCTTGTTGCCATCCCTTATAAAGAGATAATCAGTTTCTCTCAATGCTCCTCAGTGCAAGAAACATTGAAACGTTTCTTGCCTCTTTTTTTTTTATAATTTTTCTTCTTCCTCTTTTCTCTCATTTTCCCATTCTTGTCATTTTTCACTTATTTTTGTTGTTTCATATTTTGTCCTTTTTTGTACATTTTTCCTCTTAGTTTTTTTTCACACTTTTTTTCGACTAAAATTAACATATATATATATATATATATATATATATAATATAAAAGGAGAATGAGTTTCTCCCAATGCACCGTGGTTTCTTGCACCTTTTTTTTTTCATTTTTTTTAATTTTTACTTTTCTTCTTTCTCTTTTTTCTTATTTTTTTTTGTCATTCTTGTCTTTTTTTCATACATATTTGTTTTTTTTTTTCACATTTTTATTCTTTTTTATACACATTTGTCTTCTTCTTCTTCGTAAATTTTTATTTTTTATTAACATACTTGATATGTAAGCACGGAGTGCATGCTTTTCAACTAGTTAGTACAAAAATTTGAATGTGAGGTTTTTTATCTTTTATTTTTTATTCTTTATTTTTTCAATCCTCAAAATTTCGTACTCTCACCCCCATAACAGTGCTTCAAGGCCAACAAAAGTCCACGGGCCGGAAGGCCTAGGTCGTAATTTTTCTCGCGGGCCAGATTGGGCTTACAAACGTATAATACGCCACGATTTTACTCCCCTCGTAAACGGACAAAGCCGGCGGGAACGAAAGGCATTTGAGATCGGTAAGACCGCTCCCATTCCTAACTTCTCTATTCTCAATAATTTAATTCAATTAATTTTCCTCCCAGAAAATGTGAAATTTCTTCTCCAATTTCTCTTCATAGTGGTTAATCAGTTGGGGCAATAATCCAATTCTTGCCCTCTGTTTGGTTTCCGAGAAAGCTGAGGAAAAGCAACGCGACATTACACTTCGTTTTCGGTGCGTATTTCTGTTTTAGTCATTGATTCATTTCACGGAACGTGAAGAAGATTTCAAATCCAATGAGCTAATTAATGAGCTTCGTGTTCCAGAATTGTTTCTGAATCTTTTTAGGTCCTAAATAATTTCGGCAAGTTTTTATTAATTTATCTTAATTTTATGTTATCGTTCCCATAATTACAAAGAAACTTAGGGCCACTGATTTTTCAATGTACGATTTATCTGATTCCAAATGTATATATATAAATATGTTTTTTAGAGCAATTTATATAGTTCTTGCATTGTAATTTTGGCCTCGTTTGATATTGGCGGTCCGATCTAGGGCTTTTCTCAGTTACGTTGCGTTTGATTCTTGGGAAATTGTGGTATTGTTTTCGGTGAAGAAAAATTTGTGGAATCTTGTTGAAGACGGTTGTCTGTTCTATAATCTCGTTTGCTCTCATTTCTAGCGCATTCTCCCTTATCAGGAATAAAGCGTGGATCAGCTTTCAATGTTTTTCTGAAATTTTTAGGAATCTTTTTTTGTATTTGGTTTCCGATGAAAGTTGCTTTTCTGTTTGAATGTAGACCTCTTAAATTCTTTTTCTGTTTTGAATACAATAATGGCCTAGTCTTTTCTTTTCTTAATTTTAAATGTGATTGTTTGTTTGGTTTACCAGTTTGAAGTTCATTTTCAAGGTGAAATTTCTTCTTATGGGCATTTATGAATTACAAGTGACAATATTTAGTTACTAAAATGCAACAATGCTTCTGATTTGTTTCTCCTATATTTTCTGAAGCTGTCGAATAAATTGAGTGAGGATGTCTTCAGTTGACGAACCGCTCTACCCAATAGCTGTTCTCATAGATGAACTGAAAAATGACGACATCCAGCTGCGGTTGAACTCAATTCGCAGGCTATCAACAATTGCACGTGCTTTAGGGGAGGAGCGAACTCGTAAGGAATTGATCCCATTTTTGAGTGAAAACAATGACGATGATGATGAGGTGCTCCTCGCAATGGCAGAAGAGCTGGGTGTGTTTATTCCATATGTTGGTGGAGTGGAGCACGCCCATGTTCTGCTCCTGCCTTTGGAGACCCTTTGCACTGTTGAAGAAACCTGTGTGAGGGATAAAGCTGTAGAATCTTTGTGTAGAATTGGATCTCAGATGAGGGAGAGTGACTTAGTTGATTGGTTTATTCCTCTTGTAAAGGTCAGAAAACTCCTTTTTATTTTTATTCAATTATATGTTTGCTTAATTACTCTAATCTAAGACAGAATTTATTTAAGCTGTCATTTAATTCAGTATGCTCGATTTTTGTTTTCTTAACAGCATTTTTCTAAAAAGGATAGAAGGATTTTACAGTTTTCCTCATGGATGAGGAAGAGGCATATTTAGAGGATGTTATTTAAGAATACTTGAATTGGAAATCTAGAGTGACTTTGATCAAGCATGATATAAGTGTCTCCAAGTTCACAATTTATTTTGCAATGTACCCTTACACAAGTAACGGAACCCACTTATTTTAATTACTTTGTACAACTATGATTAATTTCTTATTTCAGAGATTGGCAGCTGGTGAATGGTTTACTGCTCGAGTTTCTGCATGTGGGCTTTTTCACATTGCTTATCCTGGTGCACCAGAGGCGTTGAAAACAGAGCTGCGATCAATATACATGCAGTTGTGTCAAGATGACATGCCTATGGTTAGGAGGTCTGCTGCTACAAATTTGGGGAAATTTGCGGCAACTGTTGAGCCTGCTCATTTGAAGACCGATATAATGTCAATATTTGGGGATCTTACACAAGATGGTAGGGTCTAACATGGCTTTGTATGATTGCTGTTGACCATTTATTTTTAAATGTTTCAGTTAATTATGTTTAATGTTTACTAGTACTTTTAGATTTTTTGCAATTATTGGGTTATCATTGCCTGCCATATGGTGATCTGGCCCATAGCAATTCAATGAATTGAATGTGTTTTGATATCTTACTGCAATATAATTGGCGAGGACCTCTTATGTTTTCATAATTCATTTAATCACAGAGCAAGATTCTGTTAGATTATTGGCTGTTGAAAGCTGTGCTGCTCTTGGAAAATTGTTGGAGCCCCAAGATTGTGTTGCACATATCCTCCCTGTTATCGTTCACTTCTCTCAGGTCTGTACGCCAATATGCTGTTGAACAATGCATTCTCTCAATCCCCTTCCCCACCCCCCCACCCCCCCACCCCCCCCCAAAACCAAATAAAGATGGCAAAGAATCTTCCTAAACTATTATTTTTTCTTGAACTTTTTCCTTGTTGAAAGATAGGCCCGTCTATGTTGTGTGACTTGTGTCCCACTGTTATATACTCTATTGGTCATATACAACATTCACGTAGTTGTCTTAAGGACTTTTACTAGACAGGGGAATCTTGTGTGAAAATAATGGAAAGAAGGCTTAAAAGAAGTCTTTTTTGATGCATTCAATCAGATTAATCTGATGCTCATTTTGCTAATTCTGCAAGTTTGTATTTTTTTTAAATCTGAATAGGATAAGTCTTGGCGTGTTCGTTACATGGTTGCAAATCAATTGTATGAGCTTTGTGAGGCTGTTGGGCCTGAGCCTACGAGGTAATAAATCTTCTTAAATGGAGATGTATTTTAATATGACAAAGAGCAGAAACTGTAATATTTCATGTCTTACTCCATAATTTAAACCATCTGTTGTTTGGCACAGCCAGGCTTGTCTGATTGGGTTTGTGTAATGATCATGTCTTTTCCTAGATTGTATATCGAAGATGTGATTAATTGTTTTATCTGCAGGACTGACTTGGTCCCCGCATATGTGCGATTGCTTCGAGATAACGAGGCTGAAGTGCGCATAGCATCTGCTGGCAAGGTGACAAAGTTTTGCAGGATTTTAAGTCCAGAACTTGCAATTCAGCATATTCTTCCTTGTGTTAAGGTGAAATGTTAACGAGAAGTTCTTAATTTGCTAATATTAATGTTAATGAGAAATTCTTAATTTGCTAATATTGTTACCTGCCAATTTGTGAGTTTCACTTCAACTTTTCTTTGCCGTTGCTGTATCACTGCCTGGTGACAAACAGGAACTGTCAACAGATTCTTCTCAACATGTTCGTTCTGCTTTGGCTTCAGTTATAATGGGAATGGCTCCTATCTTAGGAAAGGTAAAATGCAGTATATATGCTGTGTGCTTAACATGATCCAGGAAGAATTTATCATTGAAAATCAAGTTCTATGAACTTTGTATTGTACATTTCATTCAATAAGGTGCAACTTGGCATTTAAGAGAGAAATAATCATTTAATGAGATTAGTATTGATGCTAGTCCAGTTTTACTTACAACTTTATTCAGATTGGTGTCCAACTTATTCCTTTGTTCAGATCTAGTTTGTTATCACCTTCCTTTTTAGTAGGTTTTTCCCCTTGATTTCCCTTTTTTGGCCTGGGGGTGGTCTTGGAGGAATCTGGTTGTTGGGTTTCTTGTGTGTCCGGTTTCTTTACTCTTGTCCTTAATAGAGTTATCTGCTACGTGTAAGTGGGAAAGGTTTGGTGCTATGAGATGCCTCTAGTGGCGAAAATTGTGAGAAATTGATTTTGCTAACAAGATTCTCAGTTATTATGTTGATGAATAATTTTCCATAAAAGTTGTAAATTGTTCAAATTTACCATATAATGAGTAAAATATAAAGAACTCATGCTTATCCATTGACATGTGGGAGTTTAGAAGGGGCCATACCTTCAATAATATTGATAGATTTCGACTTATTGGTGTAAGTCACTTGGTCTTTAGAATTACATTGTACAATGACGTATCATTAGCAGCTATGTCTTTTTTCTTCTAAACTAGGATTGCAATATTCTTCCACTTTTTCCAATTATGTCTCACAGTGATTGCTGATATTAGTGGCCTGAAATGTGGAATTGATCTTCCAAACTTGCATTCAGCTATAAGATCTCAATATGTGGTTATTGCAGGATGCAACAATTGAACAGCTCCTTCCAATTTTTCTCTCTCTTCTGAAGGATGAATTTCCTGATGTGCGCCTGAACATCATCAGCAAGCTTGATCAAGTGAATCAGGTATGTTGAAGTCCAGGAGTTTTCCTTGTATTTGATCCGACTTTACGGTTCTAACGCTGTCTACGTCCAAAAAAGAAAAGGCATGTCGTTTAGCCCAACACACAACCTCGTTGTTGAAAGCTCCCCTTTCCCACCTTTTCTTTTTGTTTGGTGGTTGTGCAGGTTATTGGAATTGATCTGCTGTCTCAATCCTTATTGCCAGCAATTGTTGAGCTTGCTGAGGATAGGCATTGGAGGGTCCGGCTTGCAATTATAGAGTATATACCATTACTGGCTAGCCAATTGGGTGTAGGCTTTTTTGAAGACAAACTTGGTGCCCTATGCATGCTGTGGTTGCAAGATAAGGTTCGTGTATGCATGTTAACAATGAGCTACGTAGCACAATGCTCATCACCACTTTGCTGCATGTGCATGCTCTCCATTCTTTATCTTTTATTAATGTGTTTTTCATGTTAACTAGTGTAGCTTAGTTTTTATATTAACACGTGGTACAGATGAGATTTGGTTAGTTGTAACTTTTAAGTCATATATTTGTTCCTTCTGCATGATAAATTTCATTGCTCTAAGTTAAGCAAGCTCTATCCAAAGTGTAGAAAACTGTTGTCTTAGTATCCTGGGAAAAAAATGAAATTTTGTTTCATTGTCATATTTATAATCTTTGCTTTTCCACAATTTTCTAGTCCTTTGGTTTTTACGAACTTGCATTGCTTAGATCAACACATAGAATCGAAGGAGTTCTCTATGCTAAGTACTGAGATAATTGAGTACTGAGTGGATTTTTTTTCGTCTCTATCCTGGGTGTTTATCATAGGTTCACTTGATTCGCGAATCTGCTGCTAACAACTTGAAGCGCCTTGCAGAAGAATTTGGTCCAGACTGGGCATTGCAGAATATTGTTCCCCAGGTTTATTTATTATTTTGACACAGCAACTCCTTATTTGTTGTAGTTTTTACTTTATGTGCAGCATGGAATGAACTTGAGATAGAAGCATGATATTTAAAACTGCAATCATGTTAAGATTATTGCTAGCAATGAAACCGTAGATGTTGCTGGTTTTGTCTAGAATAATTTTTCTACTTTGTTTTTACTGGAATCTTGGTTCAGTTTTTATATCAATGAAAAAAGGCACAAGCCTCGTTTTAGCCATTCAAGGCTTAAGCCTTATGGCGTTGATCGAGCACCTCAAACTGAGGCACGCCTCGAAGGGTATGTCTCGAATGCCTTTTTAAACCATGGTCTCTTATACTCTATTTCTAAAGAAGCAGAAATTGACTTGTCATCTGGACAGGTTCTGGAGATGATCAACAACCCACATTATTTGTATCGTATGACCATCTTGCGTGCAATCGCTCTGCTTGCGCCAGTTATGGGTTCAGAAATCACTTGTTCAAAACTGCTTCCAGTAGTCACCAATGCATCAAAGGACAGGTAAACTGCGATTATTTAATCTATATTTTTTAATTAGGGAAGATGTGATCCAGTTTTGTGATTTTACTGAATTTCATGTTCAGGGTACCCAACATCAAGTTCAATGTGGCGAAGGTGCTGCAGTCTCTTATCCCAATAGTTGATCAGTCAGTAAGTGTCTTATTTCTTTTCAATTTCAGAGTTTCTTATTCACCTTGTTTGTCAATAATTTACTTGCATACTTGTATTTTTGATGGCCAGAATGCTTCCCCCTTTTGTTTTTACCTTTTCTTCCTTTTTTCTGAAGTTGGGATTCTTTAAATCCAGGTGGTAGAGAAGACAATTCGACCATGTTTGGTTGAGCTTAGTGAGGACCCAGATGTTGATGTCCGATTTTTTGCCAATCAAGCACTTGCTTCTCTTGAGCAAGTCATGATGTCTAGCTAGGCAGGACTTCATTTTTTTCATTTTGAGTTCATCACTGAGCTCATATTAGATGCAACTCCTTTTCATCCGAAGGTGTTGGTAATCAGAACAAGTGGTAGCGCCTTAGTAGTAAGCGAGTATCACACATGACCCGAGCTACAAGACTGATTTTTCCACTCGAAAAAAAGAGACAATATTAACATATTATGTTCTTGTTGTTCATATTAATTCTTTTTTTTTTTCCCCTCGTTGCTATATGTCTCGTATTAGCAACAAAATACTATTTCAGAATCCAAAGGCTTAGTCTTGGTAAAGATAGGTTTTGCCCTCCTTTAGTTTGTTGGTTTTACAATAATTGTATAAACTAGTTACTATTGCTGTTGATGAGTGGATTCCAAAAATGTTTTTGGAGATCCTGAGGGTGCATTTGATTGGTGGGTTCATGTGGTAAGAATCCATAAATATGGTTCAAACGGACATTTAACTCTATATTTGTTGAAATGGTTTTGAACCTTGATGTAATGATTTCACATCCTCTTATTGGAATTTTCATGGTTTGAACCATTTGAACCATCCATTTAAAACCACACAGGTTTAAAATCGTTTCATATCACCGATGTTCAAAGTCGTCAAATCAAACCATAAAAGTGAAAACCATTTGGTTTGGAACCTAGCAGACCTTAAATGTTTTTCGAGTCAAGAAACCAACTGATTTGGTGAGTGCTGTGATTCTCAGATATGGAACTTGGAAGCCTGTTTTCTCGTTTCTATGCGTTACTTTGGGAAATGTTTGTGCTTTTATCAGCTCTGCACGACATGTTGAGCTGCCCACCCACGTGCTGAAGCGTGGCAGTCGTTTTGAATGATAGGAAGGTACAAAGAAAAGGTGCATTGTTTTACATGAGGTTGTGAGTACAAATTGAGACTAATGCACAAACATTATTGGAGGCTGTCTGCCATTCATTCGTTGTTCTGTGGACAATTAGTCATACGAAGTATGACGCCCATGTGCTGCTTATTGCCAAATGGCAAGAAAGAGAACCGACAACATGTACGGGTTGGTGTCCGCCTATGGGTTGTATGACACATTGCTTTCTAAAACTACCGTTGGGATTTCACGTATGTGATCAATGAGTGCACCAGTTTATTACATGGAAGTGCCCTATACAAGTTTCCATTTATCAGTTCACTTTTCTGCTAACCATTCTGAATTACATTATAGAATTAAGCATTAAGATTTTAGAAGTTTCCCTTTCCCTTGAACTTAGGCACTTATTGTGGTTAAAGATGGCAACAGGGCAAAGGTCTGGGAATGCTTACCCGCCCCCTCGCCTACCCAACCCCAAAACCATCTCCATTCCTGCCTCCATCCTCCTTTAAGAAGAGGCGGGGATGGAATTGGGGAAGTCCCGCTAGTGTTGTATTTTTTATATCTGTCCCAATTTATACCATGATATATACATCAACACCGAAAACTGCAGCAAGTTAGAAACAAAGTATAAGTTAAATCTTAAATTCAATAATTTAAAACATGTATATCAATATAGAGCTGCAAAATATTAGGATTAAGTTTAATCCTGAACACATTCTGAGAATAAAGAACATAGAATTGTTATCTAAAATATATACATCAATACGGGGCAAGGAATACTCCCCTCGTCTTTGCCTTGACCTCAACTCAGGGGCAATAAATTGTCCACAACTCTAGCACCTATCTTAGGCTTCAATTCATCCAAGTTCCTAATCTGGACCATGTTCCAGAATGGAGACACCCGAATCTCAAACGTAATCTCAATCCCAGACCATAAACCCAATCTCGGATTGTAATTCTTATATTGATGCTAGTTCCTGAATCCGGTCCTAGACCACGACCTCGAAACCTATCCTAGACTCAAAAATGCTAGTCTCGAACCAAAATCCTAGACCTTATCTATGGTCTGACTCTTGACATTGTTCATAGACCATGGCCCTAGTCTTAGACCCAATGCTCATCCAAAGCCCTGTCCCTTTGTCCTAATCTTTGCCCTCAGTTCTAGTCCTAAACCCCTTCTACAGATCATAATCCACTTCCATTCCTACACCTTGACCTCGATATCAAATATTGGTATGGTCCTAAGGCCAAGTTTGAATTGAGCCTAGCATCAAGTGAAGTCGAGGCCGATGAATAACATTTATCTTTTTTGAAGTTCAATACTTAACATAGTACATGTTGGCGTATATGTGGAAGAACAAGAAATAGAAGCTATGAATTTAAAAAAAATAAGGAAGAATTTGTGGCATATCAAATACTTTCTTAAAGATTTTATTTGCTTTCACTATAAAGTTTGCTAATAGATTTTAACGGCAAATCACTCACAAGATACAATAAACTCTTCAATACAATATCAAGCAATAATATAATGTTCTAGAACAATGAATGAAATTTGTAAATTATTCTAGAGATGTAATGATAATAGAGATGTTATTTCATGAATGGATATAACCGATTAAATCTATGCAACATTTTACATAAAGGTATTTTTTTTCATTTGTAATGGTATCTTTTCATGTAATGTCACAACTATTACAAAAGATATGTATGTTGCTAATAGACATTTAAGTTTGTATGAAAGTATACAACCAATAAATGCACTGGTTCAAAACAACTCAAGTCACACTTAACGCTGGGTTCTCTGACCCAAAAGGGCACTTTGCACTATTCCAACACCAGGACCTCAAATAATAGTACCACAGTGCACTGAACTGATTTTCAATACATTAAAAAAATAGATATTTTTATATATAATTGTGCGATCTTTTATCTCTAACATGTGAGAGACATATTACAATCTCTTTTACAAACTCCCACTACAGTGTAATATTTCTCTAGACTAAACAACAATAAACTTATTCATATAAAAAGGCATTTTTAATTTTAACCTTCAATTAGTGAATGTACTTCAAAATATTCACAAGACGATAGTATGCTATGCATTAAGCTTTGTCTTTTAAGTAAATAGCATAAATATATCACATATAAGCTATCCCAGATTTCAAATTATGTTCCAATCATTTAACACTATTCTAACCTTGTGCTCTATCTTGGATTTATGAACATTTACAAGACTAAATCATGGTCTTGTTAGAAATGAAACCTTTTTTATGTTCACTTAGGTGAACTTTTAAATCATGTCTCTAACTACTATGAGATTTGAACTTTATTAAAAGTATACACTTAACCTTAACTATGTAGCTACTTGCACCAAACATCCTAAAGAGGACTAATAAATTTTCAGTGCTAAACTGGTCATATAACAGTGACTTGTTCTTACCCATTTAACTATGGAATAAGGTTACCATCACTAATGATTCTATCATAGAAAATTTTAGTCCTATTCCATTAGATCTGTTCTTGACTAAATCTCTCCAAAGACCTTTTGTCAAGGGATCCTTTAGCTTCTTATTCGTCCTCACATAAATAATATTAATAACACAATCTGTTATTAATTGTTTCCCATATTCATGTCTCAAGCTAATATGTCTATACTTTCTATTATATATTTGATTAGAAGCTCTAAACAATGTAGCTTCATTATTGCAAAAAAAAGAAATAGACAACATCAAATGTGACCATAACTCAATTTCAAATAATAAATTTTTTAGCCATCCTGCATCTTTACCCACAACAACAAGTGATATAGACTCATTTTTCATCGTTGAGTGAGTTATGCAGGTTTGTTTTTAAGAAGCCCAAGACCCAAATTAATGGTCCTTTTGTGATAACCATGTATCCTTCCAAATTGCATTCTAATGTTCAATACTCGGGTTACTCATAAACCTTGATATTTTGCACACCACAAAAGCAACGTCTGGCCTTGTACAATGCATAGCATATATCAAGCTATACCAATTGTACTAGCGTACTTTAGTTGTGTTACCGCTCGGCTATAATTTTCTAGTAATTTAATACTAGAACCATATGTGGTATTCACTTCTTTAAACTTTAAATGATTGAATTTAAGAAGCACCTTTTCAATGGAATGAGATTAATACAACAAGTAACCCCTACTATGCTTCTTCATTTTCTTGTCTAAGATAGTATCTACCTCACTAAGATATTTCATCTTGAATTATGAAGTTAGATACTTCTTAGTATCATTTACTTCTTGCATACTTGTTCCAAAGATAAATAACTCATCAAAATACGAACATAAAATCACACCAAAATCATTTGTAAACTTAGAATATATGCATGTATCTGCATTATTATGCTTAAAACCATGAGACAAAAAAAGGGAATCAAATTTCTCATGCTATTGTTTTGGTACTTGCTTTAATCCATAAAGCGACTTAATTAACTTGTAAACCTTCTTTCTCATTTCCAAGCAATACAAACTCCTTAGGTTGTTTCATATAAATTTCCTCATCTAGATCACCATTTATAAAGGCTGTTTTTACATCCTGGTACACATGCATATTACATATCAAAGCAGTTGCAAATAAAACTCTTATAGATGTTGATCCAGCTATCAGAGCATATGTATCGAAGTAGTCTATACCACACTTTCGTTTAAAGTCCTTGGCTACCAATCTAGCCTTGAAAGTTTATATAGACCCATCGATATTGTACTATATTCTAAAACCTACTTGTCGCTTATCGGTTTTGATCTCAGAGGGAGATCAACCAAGATCAAAGTTTGATTAGACATTATTGAATCTATTTCATTATTTATAGTCTCTCTCTAGAAGGAGGCATCTCTAGATGACATGGCTTCACTAAACGTCTTTAGATCTTCCTCAACATTTAACAACAATGGTATTTTATTAAGTACACTAAGTTTGAGATGAAATAAAATCCAAATCTAAACACTTTTCTTATCTTTTCTTTCACGTTAACTTCTCCTTGGTTCAAAAGATATCACAGACTCTTTTCTTTTGTTATTAATGGAGGTACCGAGAGTTAGGGCATATAGTTGATCAACATTAGATTCTAATTTAGTAGTAGAATCAATATTAAATTTATTTTGATAAATTTAACACATATTGATTCTACAATTACATTAAAATTACTCTTTCCTTTTGTTATGAGTGGAGGTACCGAGAATTAAGTCATATGCTTGATCAACATTAGATTCCAATTTAGTAGTAGAATCAATAATAATTTATTTTTGATAAATCTAACATCTCTTGATTCCACAATTACATTAAAATCTAGATTTAATAATCTATATCCTTGGAATTTTTAGCATACCCTACAAAAAAACATTCAACACCTTTTGCACCTAACTTTGATGATTTGGGATCACGCATTCTATAGAAGTTTAAATAGGCCCACACCCTTAAATACATCAAATTTGGTTTTTATTATTTTCCATATCTCATATAGAGAAACATGTGTTTTCATAGAAGTAATCCTATTATGAACATGAAATGCAGTAAGTAACACTTTTTCCATAAATTATTTGGCAATTTAGTACTTGGAAGCATACAGTTAATCATATCTATAAAGATATTATTTTTTCTTTCATTCAAACCATTTTTATAGGAGTCAAAAGGGCTGACTTTTGGTGAATAATATCATGCTTTTTGTAGATGGCATCAAACTCATTTGAAAAATATTCACCACTTCTATCTTTTGGAACCATTTTGATCTTTCTATCTTTTTGGTTCTTAACTTTAATCTTGAAAAGTTAAATTTATCTAAGGCTTCATCCTTTGTTCTAATCAAGTACACATATGTGTATCTAGAATAATTATCAATGAAAGTGATAAAGCATCTCCTTCATCCTCTTGTCAAGATCCCATTATAATCGTAAATATTCGGTGTGGATTAGATCCAATACTTCGTCTGGCTTTAGGAAACGATTTTGTAGTCATTTTTGCTTATATGTAATTTTCACACTCATAATGTTTTTTATATTTGCAAGTAATCAAACAATGTTTTTTATATTTGCAAGTAATCAAACAATGTTTTGACATCTATTTCAAAGATATAAAATTTAAGTGTGCTAAACGAGCATGCCAAACACCAAAAGTATCAACCATATAAGCAGAATTCATAACTTTATTATCATTAATACTTAGTTTTATATGTCATTACATGAGTAGTCATTTCCCACAAAGGCCATATTCTTTGATACAATAGATGTACTGCCCTCTAGTACAATCTTAAGCCTGTTCTTACACATAAGATCATCAGATACAATATTCTTCTTAATATCGAGAACATGAAAGATATTATTTAAGGTCACTTTCTTTTCGAAGTTAAGTTAATCTCCACCACTCCTTTCCCAGCAACCCCGCTGCATCATGATTCCCCATGAGAACCATGTGTCCCTTCTTTTCTACTACATATAACAAGAGCAAGTTCATATTTTCATGTTATTGCAAACATGAATGATGGCACCAGAATCGAGCCATCCATTACAGGACTCTATTGCAACCATGTTGGTTTAACTAATTATGTCAATTTCCATCTCTGAGACTATAACACATATCTCTTTGACAATATTGGCTTTGTTAGAGTTAATTTTTTCCTTCTTCTTGTTCTTGTACATGCAGTCATTTTGGCGATGGCCCTTTTTTCCTCAAAAGAAGCAACTTCCAAAAAAATTTTTTGAGCCATTACTGGATTTCTTGAACTTCTTATCATTGTTGACTTTTAAGTTCTTCTTAAATTTGTTTGTTTTGGTGACATTAACTTTAGAGGACTCTAATATCTTATCCTTGGTATGATGAGTCTTAGTCTTCTCCTCAATTGTTCCTCAATCGTCAAGTGTTTTTGTAATTCCTCTAATGTTATGTCATCTCTCCTATGAAGGAGTTTCTTTTTATAACTATTCCAACTCACTTAGAATGACTTAGAAATCTCAACTTTAATTCACAAAGCCTTGTAACAATAACTTGTAGTTCATGTCTTTGATCAAGAATGGACTTCGAATCAACCATTAAAAAAAAATTCAAAAATTTCAAATTTAGGAATTTGTTTGTACCTACCTTTTTGGTCTTGTATTTATACTCAAGTGTAATCTATATTTCCATTGGAGATTGCAAGAGATCATTGAGCCTATCAGAGAGCTTGTTGAGAATGTGACTCCAAAACATCACCTCATCATCTTCACGCTTTTTTGCAGACTTCACTTTGTCATAATCGTCCTCATTTGGTTGTAAAAGTGGCTCCAACTTCGGATCGAGAACATAGGCGATCTTGAGGACTGTGGGACAAATGGACAACTTTTCTTTCCAGTGGGTGAAGTTAATACCATCAAAACGATCAAATTGAATATTTGAGTTGAGGAAATAGGCCATATTCTTTTCAACTTCCATTGCAGTAAATGAAAACATTTAAGATTGTTGGTGTATATATGGGTAGAACAAGAAATAAAGGCTATGAATTTTTGAAAATAAGGAAGAGTTTGGAAAGTATCAGAATACTTTCCTTAAAAGTTTATTTGCCCTCATTACAAAGTTTGGTAAATTTTAATGGTAAATTATCTCCAAGATACAATAAACTCTTGAACACAATATCTAGTAACAATATTGTGTTTTAGAACAATAAATGAAATTTGTAAATTCTTCTGTAGATTTAATATGCCAAAGGTGGCATTTCATAAATGGACATAACTAGTTTAATCTATGTAATCTTTCACATAACGGTACCTTTTCATTCGTAAGGCATCTCGTCATGTAATGTCATAACTATTACATTGAATTTGTTTATTGCTAATAGACATTCAGGTTTGTATAAAAGTATATAACCAATAAATGTACCAGTTTAAAACAACTCAAGTCACACAATCTTTGTGTCAACATTTTTTCAAGCTAGTGTTGCGGCTCTGGAAAGTGATTTTTCAAACTAGCCATCTGGTTGTTATCAAGTGGGTGCCATAGTGCCGACGCCTGGGTAACCTGGCGCCTAGGCGTCACAAAACCAGTGTTGAGGTGCTTGGTTCTCTACCCCGAAAATGCACTTTGAACTATTCTAACGCCATGACGCTTCAAGCTGATTTCAAACACGCTTAAATATATGTATTTTTTTTATATACTTGTGTGATATTTAATTTTTAATATTTAAGAAATAGATTACAATCATTCTTGTACAACAATAATAAATATAATATATTATAATATGATGTAATACAATATAGTATATCATGTACTTTTAATTTACCTTTACTTTGTGCACGTTATATGTTATGTTAATACGTGAAATTTTTGAATTAGAATATGCTTTCAAAATCAAAGGTGTCTTGTATACTTCTGTTCAAAAAAAGAAAGTGCCTGTAACCTGAAACCCACAGCCAGCAATCACATACAAGTGTCCTTGTTTGTCCTTTACGTTATTTACAAGCATTTACAGTGTAGATTTAATTATTGCCGACAATATGATATTGACATGTGATCACCTTGCACAAACCTTTTTTTTTACTGACATGTCATGACGTTGCACAAAACTTTTTTTTTTAATGATTATTTACAAAATTTACTCCCTTTTTTAACTAAAAATAACTTGGCTTTTTGTACACTATTTTTTTTGCTGAATGGACATTTTGTACACTTGAATTGTGTGTACGTCCTTGCATGTACAAGTGTGTCTATCTTGTTAGCCAACCGCGACATGAATATCTAATTAATTATGTCAAAATGTTGTACAAACTAAACAAATGGATAAAATCGAGGATAAAATCGAGAGTTTCACCTTTTGTTTTCTCTATTTGGTTGTTTGGGAGTATTAATTAAAATTAATAGTTAGAAATAATTTTGATTGAAAAAATTATAATATATGAAAGTTTTATATTGTAACATACTTTTTATTGACACTATAGTATATGAGAGCTTTACACTATAGTTAAGGGTAGCAATTCGTATTGATAGGTTGGGTTGATGGTTAGTTTTTACATAAATTAGCTCGACATTAACCTAACCTATGGTACAAACAGGTTGAGAAATCTCAACATTACCTATTTTTTCAAGGTTGATACAAACTTGACTCATACTATGACACCCGTTATTTTTCTAACAGGTATTAAGGTAATTAAATTAATTTTTGGTGTACTAATCAAAAATTCGTTTCATTTAAAATCTATTTCACAATATTTATTTCTACTTATTTTTAGAATTTTTAAAAATTTTCTATACTTATTTGGTATATTTACCAAAATGCCATGATAGACCCTCTTTTATTGTCTTTCTCATGTAATGATTAAAAAGAAAATAAATAAACAAATAAAGAGAAAATAAGACTTGAATCAAATAAGTCACATGTCTTGGTTCCCCACAAAGGCCTTACCCCTTTTCTTTTCTTTATCCCCTTCCTTTTCTTTCTTTTTCTGAGTCTCCCAATAAGACTATTTACTCACATGTCCAAAGCCACCAACTCCTAAAACATATCAGACAATTCCTTTTCCTCCACATTTCACACCACTCATCCTTTCTCTCCCTCTTTCTATTTCGTCTGTTTCCTTCACCTTCTCAATATGATCAAAAAGTTCCATCTCAACTCAAGATCTCTTTCCTCAAGCAAAAAGTCAAGCCTAATAACAATTTCTCAAGGAAACAAGGTAGAGTTTCTAACAAAAAACCTAAATTCTTTTGTACTTCCCCTTTATTCCAAATTACTATGTTCAGATTATGTAATTGTTCTTCATTTCGTGATCCAGGCTTGTGCTTTTGTGTGCATACAAATTGAATTGTGTTTGTTTTGGGTGAACAATTTCCTATTTAGATCACGTTTTTATAAAGTTCTGTAAAAATCAATGTTTGAGAATTTTAAACATGTTTTATGCATAAAAATTTGGGGAAAAAGATTTACATGTTTTATTGGTATGATAATCTATGGTTTCTATGTATTTTTCATGTTCTGGGATTTGTTAAAACAAGTTGGACTAAGCTTTGAAGCTCAAAATCTTTAATAACAAAAAACTAGAGTTTTCAAGATTTTGCCTCAGGCAGGAGGCCGATTGGATAATCCAAATTCATATGTTTTCATCGTTTTGTATCACAAAATGTTCCAAGGATTTCATATAAATGATTATGGCACACTAATAAAAATAGATGATAAATTGGTATGATTAGGGAATAGGAATTTTAGTTAAAGTATGGTTATTTTATATGTCGTAGGATGACAGAGTACTTAGAGCTTACGTGGTGAGCTTGTTATTGTGAGTTGAAAGTTATCAACAGGATAATTCGCGAAGAGGTAGGGATTCTATTACTCATCTTTTGTGAGGTTTTTATGGAATTAAAATTTATTGTTTTACCGCAAGATATATATATCTATGTTGAATTGCTATTATATGAGCATCACATATGAAACTATGACATGAACTCATCCTGTATTGTACAACGAGGAACATAATTAATTGACACGTGTTGTTATAAATTGAGAAGCATGGTTAGAAAAACTAACTCTATAAATAATGATTAAATATAGAGAAAGGGTGAGACATGAAGAGGGCAGCGGTTACGTCCTTGGGCAAGAATACCCTAAAAGGTAAAATAGGGGGAGGTGATGACGCTCCTTTGGGTCGAAAGTCTCAAAATGCACTGTTCAGGAATTGACTTAGTTAGGACTCGGGGCTTGATGTTCCTTCACCGGAACACTCTTGGAATGTTTAGAGGGTAATCAAACGCGCCCATTTGGGTTTCGTTGAGTCGAGTGATATGATATTTTATTGCACGGTGGATACAGATGAGCATAATTAAATCCTAAAATAATATGTATATATATATATGTATGGAACTTGGTAAGAATGATCATAAGATATCTACCAGAATTGAACATGATAAAATTGATGAATAATGATGAGAACTAACTAACCATACAGGTTTTAATGTGGTAAGGATACGAACCTAAAGGTGAGTAATGGTTTTCCCTACTGAGCATGTCGTCGCTCATTCCCTCATATTTTCATCTTTTCAGAACTCACAATGTGTGAGGTGGTGACAAGATACATAATTGAAGAAGCTATATAGCTGTATTACGATGGAATTGTATCATTTGTTGAGAATGTTCTTCATGGAAATGTAAGCATCGTTTGTTACTTTCTATGACTGTGTTAAGATGTGTTGAGGATTGGAATAATGATGATGACAGTTTTATTTTATTAAAATTTAAGGTGCTACATTAAACTGTGGTTTATTTATTTGTTTATGTTTTCATTTTGTTTTGAGAGTTTTTATTTAAGTCCTAGGTAAATTATTTTGATGTTTTATTTTTATTTTCTGATATTTATTTTATTTATTAAAAACTGTTAACCCCCACTTAAGGGCATTACATATACTAACCTATTCCTTATACAACCTATTAAATGTCAATGACCTGTAACCCATCAATGACCCGTAACCCATCAATGATTTGTAGTAATCCCCACTAACGCGTGACTTTTTTTAGCTTTGAATTTATGTTAATATAACATAAAACCAATCCAATTTCTTCAAAATCAAAATGAGTTCTATACTACAACAACAAAAAATTGTCCTAAAATTTTAAAAACATCCAACAAATAATAAGTCCAATACCAACAAAATATCAAGTCTAACAAAATAAAAAAAAAATCTTAAGTGATCAAGCTAAAATAATCTTCTTATTGATCAAGAGTTAAAATCAATTGAGTTTGAAACTTGGTTTGAAATTAAATGAATTAGGGTTTTGTCTTACGGGAATATTTGATAATAGAAAAAAAATATTTAAATTTTTTTTGAAATCATGGATCAAACGGGTTGACCTGAGCACGACTTTTTTCTGACATGTCAGTTTTGGATTGACTCTAAAATGACCCATGGTTAATTTTTTAATCTTTACCTGTAAAAAAATGTGACAAGTTCTTGTCGTGTTGTGTTGTCATAACCCCGTATTGCCAGACCTAACTGTAGCAACTAAAAGTTTTGGTTCTAATTTATATTGCCAAACATCACAAAATGTTTTATTCGTTTCATTTTTTTTCATATGACATATATATATATATGCTATTTGAAAATTTAGTTATAACTAATGTTTTAAGTTTAAGAACTGTAGTATGTGAGAGCTTTACACTATATAAATTTTTTACTTTTTATTGTAGTTCTGAGAATTTTATACTATTTACAGTTATAACTGATGGATTGAAACTGAAGTTCTAAATAGCCTAATAGTAGTTTGACTTGCAAGTCAGAATAGACATTGACATCATATAATTTTATTATTACTTTGAATAAATTTTAAGTTAAGCATGCATGTTAACTAAACAAATTATTAGTTTCATGATCATGTTAATTAAAAAAAAAAAACCCTCCAACACCAGGGAAAAACTGTTTCTTCTCTCTCTCTCTTTATGTTGAAAAACTCTCTCCTTTCTCTCTCTCTCTTCTTCTTCTGTACGTCATTTTCATTGTTTGTAGTGACGTCATTGATTACACCAACATGACTGATTCAACTAATGCTCATAGTTGAACAAATGGAGCATAAAAAAGGAATCCCAAGCTTTGAAGGAGAGAGAAAGAGTAAGAGACATAGTTTTCGAGAGGGGAGAGAGAGAGTGCCACCACGCGCTGGCCTGTTGGCCTTCATCAACCAAGTGGTCAATGGGCGATCTTCACAATGTGGGAGTCCGTGCAGCTGGGCGTGACGCAATCGGAGAAGGCCGGAGGGTGGGTGCATTTGGTTCCTATGACTTTCTACTGATTTGCGTTCGACACCAAGGAAGAAGAAGTCATTTGTGGCGGCCGTGGGGTGTGCGGTGCTTAACTGAACCTGGGCTGGGTTCGAGAGGGGCGGTTGGAGCTTTGGTGGCTAGGCTTGGGAGTGGCCATGGCGGGCTCTGCTGCCACCCATATGGCGCTAGCTTTGAGGGGCCCTAAAGGGTTCATGCCACCAGCGTTGGTTGGGATGTGGTGGCTTAGACCTGGTCGTGAGTATGGCAGTAGAGACACCATGTACTACCTCCGTCAAGCAGAGGACTTAAGAAGGAGGATTTGGGTGTCTGGGTGGTTGGTTGTGTTAGATTTTAGTACTAGAGATTGCTGTAGATACCACTTTGTTTGTTCAATAAAGGCGATGTTTTCACCTAGTTGTTTGCATTTTTTGTGTTTTGGTTTGTATTTCTGTGCAATAATGGATATGGTTTATATCTTCCACCCACTAAGTAACAGCATTATGTAGGGTGTTTGTCGACTAGATCTAAATTTATGTCGAGTTCTATATGCCTTAACTAAGGTAGATGTGTCTTCGGTTGATTGGTTTTGTCTATCGACAGTAGTGGCTTTTTGTAATGAGCAGATGATGAGCCCCAATTTAGAAGTTGAGTGGGTTCTTACCCTTTGGGTCTTGATATTGTCTTCTGCCCTTATGCTTCATCCAATGTTTACTGGTAAATTCAGTTGATATCCAAGATCATTGTTGCCTATAGTGGGTGGTCCTTGTAACTTTTTTTGTATTATTTTCCTTTTGAGTTAAATGAAGTTACATTATAAAAAGAAAAAAAAAATGGAGCTAGCAAACTTTTCATTGCACGTTCAATGTGTTGTATATACATATATTATTAAGGTCGTTTCACATTGCTTTTAAAAGTTGCTTTTAGCTTTTGTAACTATTTGCAACAATTTAAGGTATTTTGTAAAACTTGTTTTTATAAAGTTGCTTTTAAAAACTGTTGTCTAGTAGAAAGAGTGAAATAATTTAAAATCACTAAACAACCTTAATAATAATACATAATTCTTAATCTATCTAATTTGTCATAACAAATTAAAATAACGTCAAATTACAAAACTAACCTTAATAATAAGACATAATTCCCAATCTATCCATTTGTTTATAACAAATTAAAATAACTCAATACATAAAGTTTAAAATTAATTTCTAAGGCAACTTTTTTGAGTGTTCTTTTATGTGACATATAGTTTATCTCATTTAATAAAAGTAATTTATTTTTCTAAATATATATTAAGTAATAAAGATTTGAATTATATTTTTTTTTTACATTTTAATGTATGAAAATTAGGTATGTAAATTAAAATTAAAAATTAAAACTATAAATATGTTTAATAAAGTATGTCTATTTTCGTCATTATATATATCTACAGCAATTTTATATATAGTTAACCTGGCCCTCTTTGCTTCAAAGGAATTATGGTTGTCACAATTACCTTTACCTTTAGGGGCCCAAGTCCTTGTTGGCCATACTTCTAGTAAGGTAAAGGGTTCTAATTCCATTTGTAATGATTTACACCTTTATTTGGTATGATATTATCTATTTTGGGCTTAAGTTTATAGGTTTTACTTTTGGGCTTCACCCAAAAGGCCTCATGCCGTTTGGAGATGGTGTCTTTATCAACCATTACTTATGACCGTTTTCATGTGATGTGATACTGTATAATTCACCATTTCTTTGCTCTCTTTTCCTCAAGAGAACTATAGTTGTCACAAATGGGCTTTAAATCACATTGTGGGGGGTGAAAATATTCCTCACAAAAAGACTACAAACGATTAAGAAAAGAAACAACGATTTATGATTAGCGAAACTAAATTAATGGTCGAGTGCAAGGGAAATGATGACGTTCTAATTGAGTAAATCTCGTTAGTGCGTACAAAGGCATTCATACATTATGGATTAGGCCTCTATGAACACAGTATATATGTACTACAAGAAAAAGGGCTTTTAACAATGATAATGTAAAAACTAAAATATTGTATATTTTCACATGAAATGATGTGGTTACAAAATCGTTACTTAGTTTAGAACCTTAGTTTACTTAGTTACAAAATATTTATTTACTTTAGAACCTTCTTATTCTTTCTTCATTCTTATCTTAATAATAATAGTCATCATCATCATCATCATTTCTTCATCAACAAAAATCACCCTTTTCCATATAAACAATAAAATTTTAAAAACAATCTCAAAAACACCAAAGACTTACCATAAACCACTACCAAAATAGGGTGATTAAGAAAAAAGATGGGTCACAGACGGCGGCAACCGCAGCAAACAGCGATAGAGCAGCGGCTTCTATGCAAGAGATGGTGCGGAGTTTTCCTGAGTTGCAAACTTAAGAAGGAGAGAAAGGAACGAGGTTTAAGGATTTGCGGGTCACTTTAGGATCTCAATGGGGATATTTTGGGGGTTGGGAAGAGATTTGTCGGTGGGGTTTCTCTGAGAGAAAATGCAGAGAGGGAGAGAAAGAAGCTCAGGCAAAAATGGGGAAGGAGGAGATCGAGCCGTCCTGGTATATGGTTAAAACATTTAGTGATGACATATGTCATTGCTAAGGGTCGACATGTGGTTGCTATATATTTTGAGTAGATAATATTGCCTCAATCAATCTAAAATCGAAAGCAAATGGAAACCCTAATGACTTTTAGCAATGGTAAGTGTCATGGCTAAAGGTTATTATGAAATTCTTAATCTTTTAATTTACCACAAAAACATCACCCAAAAATCTCAAAAACTTTTAACGATAACAAGTGGTCTCTAAAAGTTATTCTAAAAATTCCCATTTTTTTTTTTTGCGCTAAATTTTTTAGAAAACAACTCGACTTTAAAAGTATTCTAAATGGAGCCACAACAATAGTCTAATGGCGCCAGTTTTTTTAGATACGTCATAGTTAAAAGTAGACCATATCCATCAATTGATACGCATATGGTTGTAAATTTTTTTTTTAGTGACGACATAAAAACATTGTCGCTAAAAAACGTAATTCTTGTATTGGTGAAATCAAATGACCAGAACATAAATCATAAGAAAATGCCGGTTTTAAAATAGAACACGTACTTGGCAAAATCTAATCTAATAAGTTGAGAACCAATCAACGGCTATATTTTATTAAACCTACATTCCTGCGCAATCAAAAGCTTATGAATAGAAGCGAGTCAACATAGGAGCTCTTTTACTTTGTTTTCTAAGACTTTTCCTATAAATTTCTGACATGAGCCTAGAAGAGGTTTCCTTGCAAATACCCCTTTCTCTCTACTTTTGAAATTTCAAAGAAACTCGGAGATCAAGACTCAAGTGAATAGAAGTTGTGGGCTCATGCTAGCATTTTTTCACCCAACACATGCATATCCTGGCTTTTTTTTTTTAATACCGAATTTAAAGTACTCTTTATTTTGACTTAAATATCCGTATTATAATGAAAGCTATCTAATAGAAGCAAAATTTTACCAAAGGTAATTGTCCCTGTAATTATGAATTGTCATAGTAACATATATATATATATGAACAATTATGCCACGGAGTTGCCTAATTCCTAAAGGGCATCAAACTGCTTTCAGCAAACGGGGGTTGAGGACTTTTCACCTTCAGAATGGTGGTTCGAAAATTGTGGCCTTCCAAACTCCCTTTTCACTTTCCGCTTTCCTGTTTTGACCATTCCTTATAAATATACAAACACACGTACTTGCAAATGCAAAAAGCCCCTCAACCCGAAATAGGCTATTTTTAATTAGTCAAGTTTTCTTATGCCGATATTATTTCACCCGTGATCTGCATGCATGCATGTAAAGTCCGAGAAAGATCCATCATGGAAGCTCACGAAAGAAAGAAGTACAATTCCTTAAGAACCAGGTAAATTTTATAACAAAAAAGGATATAATATGTGAAAAAAAAAATGTACCAAAGGAGTCTTCAATTATTCACATATACATATTTAAATGCATATGTGTTTGATGTCGAAGTTTGGCTTCATAGAGTGGACAGAAGACAATGACAAGTTAGTAATTATATCAATTGTCCCCAAAAAATAGTGCTTGGAATCTTTCCACAAAGTTGTATAGGAAACAATCTAGTTGAGATGTACTCGTTGGTTGATATTAATAATCGCTCTAATCATTTATATATATCATTAAGCTTCCGTTTAAAACTTCAGTATTAACCGATGTTTTAAGTTTAAAAATTATAGTATGTGAGAGCATTACACTATAGCAACTCTTTGGTTTTACTATAGCTATTAAAAGTTTTATACAGTTTGCAGTTGTAACTGATGGGTTAGAATTAAAGTTCCAAATACACTATAACATATATAAAAGTGGAAAAAATGCCTCACTTTCTTCCTCACAAGTGCTTCTTAGTGCTTATTTATTCTTTTTTATTTTTCTTTGTTAAAATCTTATATCTATCTTTTATTATGTGAATCATAAAAATACTTTTTCCTTTTACTTTGTCCCGATTATGCTATGACCTTCTTTCTTTTAATGGAACCCTCTACTACTATTTTACTTATAAATATTGTTTTTTATTTATTTGTATTGAAATGAATTTTTTTCAAATGCATCCTTAATTTAAAAAATTGGCGCAATCATCTCAACTACTATTTTCTCATAGTAGCTTCTTATGATTATTTTCAAGTATGTCCCTGTTTGAACATTTTCTTTTTGGTTGTACTTTCAACTAATATTTAACTCAAAAATATTGCTTCTCTAATATATTTATGTTGAAATATTTTTTTTTTCAAATGTGTCCTTAATTGAAAAATTAGTGCGGTTATTTCAACTACTATTTTCTCAAATTCTAATTAATTTTTTCTTTGATTTGTGAACAATTGTTTTAAAATGTATTTTACTTGTCTACACACATATATACACATTTTTAAGCAAAGCACATATTTTGATTGAAATGTGTATTTCGTTCCCTTTGATTTGTTTACCTTTAAATAGAATTTTTACTTATATCTCAATCATTTTTTAACTAATCTACTCCCATTGAAATAAATTTTCTTAATTATGCAACTACTAAAATGTTTTTTCATTTTAAATGTGTCTCTTATAAATATTTTTTTTCTAATTGCTTGTTAAATTTTTTTTTTTTCAATTGTCTCGCCACTACAAGAAAAACTATATTTAACGACATATTATTTACGACATTTAATTTTTAAATGTCGTTGAAAAGTACATGCAACAACATCTCTAACAAAGAAATCATTAACGACATTTAAAACAATCATTAACGACATCTATATAGATGTTGTATTAAATATCTCCTTTTAACAAAATAGTTTGGTGTCGTTAAATTATTTAACAACAAGTAGGAGATGTCGTCAAAATATTGGAGATTCTACGACACCCCTTATAGACGACATTGATCAAGATGTCGTCTATAAGGAATGTTGTGAAATCTCTAAGGCTTTGACTACATCTCCTACTTGTCGTTAAATAATTTAACGACACTAAACTATTGTCGTTAACAGGAGACCTTTAATACGACATCTATATAAATGTCGTTAATTATTGTTTCAAATGTTATTAACGATATCTTTGTTGGAGATGTCGTTGTATGTACTTTTCAACGACATTTAAAAACTGTATGTCGTAAATAATATGTCGTTAAATGTAGTTTTTCTTGTAGTGCGCTATATCTAAACATTTTCTTTTTTCTAAAAGCCCCCACAAATGCTATTTTCTCATATGTATCCCCTATATAATCAATAATCTATTGCCTAATTTAACTTTTTCTACTTTATTTTTTCCTACCAAATTAGACCCTTAAGAGGATAATAAATTAAGGGAAAAAAAATTTTAAGACAATTTTCGATCTCCGTATCTAAAAAATTTAACATAAAAATATACAAATACAAGATAATTTTTATTCCATCGTTTTACTCGTCTTTAATTTATATTTTATTGGAGCAACGACGTTCTTGCTCTATTTGTTCCATCATTAACAGTTTTTAAAAAATAAAATTTGAAATCAAATTTACACGTGCATTTTTGTCATCAAAATAATTAATTTGTAAATCCCATCAAAGAATAACTTGTGGTTAGACAAAATCTAATAAATTAATATTTGCGTCTGTATATTTCTTTGGCATGTACATGTAACATATATATTGTATCCGATTAGTGATCAGAATCAAGAATACAAGTGCCCTCGAGCTTTTATATATATATATATATATATATAGAGTACTAATTCTTATGTCTATCATCTAAGTGGGTAATTTGTTTTGCTTTTACTAAATGATTAGTATAACTCTTTCTTATAATAAAAGATTTCTTGGGCTACATGATCTAGGCTTTTTTATTATTATCTTGCACACTTGTTTATTTGTGTTTGTAGCCAAACGACGATATTGCTATTGTGCAAGCCTCATGATTTTGGAAAACTCGTTTGAGAAAGGGTAGATGAACAATTATGACACGAGAAAGATGGAAACATTTAGTCGTCCTTGGACATGCTATAAGGCTCTATATCAAAAAGTTGTTCCCCCTTTGCAGAAACGACGTCGCACGTTCATGGAAGTAACTACTCATATCCGTCGTGCAGTCCTTTGATATTACACCGTCCTAGAAAAGGAAAAGTTGACTGTATACATATACACACACATATACATATATATATATATAATACAATTAACTCATATACATATATATATATATATATATATATAAGACAATTAACTACAGGAGATGGCAATATGATTGCCACAAAAGACCTCCTTTTTATGTGGCCGTGTGTGATGTGTCCACATCTATATAGGACGCAGCCAAGAGGGAATCACCAAAGTGACCGAAAGCAAACGCGACAAAGATTGCCAAGGCAAACCATATAATGTGTCTTGTCATTAGTTGCTGACATTAATAAAGTTCTCATGACATTACAAAAGTTCGATGGCCTAGTTCCGTGAGAAATGGTTTAAAAAGAGTTGTGGATAAAGTTATCAGTTCCATGTTACCTGTAATTTTTTTGTTTATAAAATGATATACATTGCATTGTTCCAAAAAAAAAAAAAAAAAAGTTTGGTATAACAGTAAAATGAACTTTGAGTACTGTATATGTAAAAGTTCATGCGACATTATTGGTTATGTAGGAGTCAAGTTGTTGTAAAAATGGACAATCATGATTAGATTTAACCTATATTTTAAGGTACTCTTACCCCTATAAATAGAGATGAGTGCGAGGAAAAAAAATGTTTTTTTTTTTCTTGATTTCAATGTGGAAAATTCATCTTTGTGATTATATACAAATATTTTCAATAAATTTTTAACTTGAGTATCAGAAAAGTTTACAAAAACTCTATTTTCTTAACTCTCAGGGTTTCCACTAAATTAATAGCCAAACGAGTACAGTTGTCGGATCTCAAACAGATTTTGGACCCGACCATCCAGTAATAATTGAGTTAGGAGCCTGCCACTAGCTGAGTCACATAGCACGAGGGTGCATATACACCAGATTGAACTTCATAATACTCCTTTTTTCCCCTCTTTTTTTTTTTTTTATTTTTTACTGTGGAAAGGTGATCTCTTAACAGTTAACACAAATAATGTGACCCTTTCAACTAGCTAGTATTTGGGGCCACTCAACTTTTATGAGACAGCCTCTGTCGCTCCACACTCATCAATTCAAGTCCCACTTGTAAGAGAACTTAATTAATCTCCGAGGGTTTTCCACTCCATGGACACGAATTTAGTCTCTTTTTAGCTACAATAGGCTAGTTCAATTTATCAAACAAAAAAAAAAAAAAAAAAGAAGACTAGTTTAAAACAATAATTTTACATTTCCCTGGCAACACACACAAAAAAGTAATTGTATAGCTAAAGTTAAGCAGTTGATATTATAATAACCAAAAAAAGTACACGATAATATAAAGACACATTTTCTTTGCTGGGAAAATATATACACACATTTTATATTATTCGGCTAGACCTTTTATCTAAATTACAAAATACTCATTGCATACACAAGACTACTTTTCTACGCAAAGGGGTGAAAAACTAGCCAACGGTAATTTTCTACATTGGAGATTAAATAGCTAATATTAATTAATATCGACTAATGAAGGCCTTGATATGAGCCATCATTTCATTTGATCTCATCTGAGATAGCTCAGATTTACTCAGAATCTGAAACGCATGTCCTACACCTCCGTACACCTCACACTCCACCTTCTTTCCTTCTTTGCCCAGAGCAGCGCAAAACTCCATGTTCCTATCTCTCAATATATCCATCTCCGAAACGCACACCATCACCGGCAAAACATGCCTTAAACCCTCTGAACTAGCCAAAGGATTGCACCACGGATGGTCACGGTTGGCCCCGGCCTGCAGGGCCAGCCGCCAGTACGTGTCGGATGCAGGCAGACTTAGCACGGACCTTGGAGACTGTGCCACATGCCTTTCGGAGTCGGTCCTTGTCTCGCCTCCAAAGAAGGGTTGTACAAGGACCGTTCCCCGAAAAGTCAAAGGCTTAAGATGATACGAAGCTAGGCTTGTAGCCAAGTGCTGGACAATATTGGCGCCGGCACTGTCCCCAATGAGGAAGATTCTAGAGAAGTCGCAGTGTCTCGACCACCAATAGCATTCGCTATTGTGGTTTTTTGCCGTCGTCGTTGTCGTTGCCGCTGCTGCCGCTATTGCTTGTTGTTTTAGCCACGTGAGGGATTTGAAGCCGTCTTGGTAAGCGGTAGGTAGAGGGTTTTCGGGGGCTAAACGGTAATTAACCGACATAATTAGGCACCTTAATTTGGAGGACAATTTGGATAAGAATTCATGGTAGCAACTCCAAGCAGCAGATCCAACACAAAACCCACCTCCGTGGAAATAAACTAGCAAAGGGAGTGTATTATTGGTAGCACAATGGGCTAATTGGCGCGTGACACTAATAATTGGGACATAAAACCGTGCCCAAATATTTGTGGACTTCTCAATTACAATGTCTCTAGAAGTCACCACTCCTTGACATTCAGGTGACAAAATAGAGGCATCAACAAATGGAACAATCTGGGGTCTTTCTACTTTTCCATCTTTGTGGACTCGAATCAAACCTTCAATTTCCTCCACAATGTCATTGTTGTTGTTGTTGAATATTGGAGGGTTTTTGGTGGGTTTTATGCCTAGAGTTTGGTCAAGGACAACGGTAATAGCCGTTCTTTTGGTTCTCATAGGAGAGATTAGAGACTAGAGAGAAGAGAGATTAAAACTATGGGTAAGTTTTTTTTTTTTTGTTTTTTGTGGAAGGGTTTAGAAGTGAACAATTAGTGTGGCCTTTGGGATTCTTTATATAGGAGATGAACTGAGAAGGCTAGCTTGAGTTTTGGATCAGGGTACTCAAAGTGGGAAGAGATTGGCCTATCTTGTCATGCCAAGTGGACAATGTGGGAAACTGCCACATGTCCTTGACGTGGATGCTAAATATGGGGCTTGGTCCCTACTCCATAGTCCACATATGGGTGGCGCAGTTGCAAATTATTACTCTATATATATATATATATATTGCCCTGAAATTCAACGCTCTTTTGTGCCTATAATAATAATGTGTACCATTTCTGAAAAAAAGTAGTAATGTCAGATTAATTACAACTCGTTTTCATACACAGCTTTGTCATTGGTGGGTTGTTGTGTGGCCGACACATCCACGTTCATTGAATAATTTTAATAATTAGTAGTACATAAATAGAAATTAGAAGAAAAACATGCTAATTAATTAATCTGAGTTCACACGATCGACGGCTGACTGCTGACTTGAGTCACGTGATTTGACCATAATCGACGTAATTCATCTGCTAATGTGATTGTGCGTGTATGTGTGTCTATATATATGTATGTATATAGACACATGTATATAATATTGCTTTCTTTATCTCTGCAGCCACCTTTAACTTTGTCGTTTTACTTGGCCCATATTATTGCATCTCCGCCGCCATCATCACCATTCCATAGGTGGCTCTTCACTAAGCACCGTTTGCTTGGAGGCATAGCGTTTACTTCATTCACGTAAGAGGAGAAAGTAAAAAAGTGAGAGCACTTCTCCTTATCATACGTTTACGCACAATATTATGGTTGATTATAGATTAAAATGCGTCGTCTCACGGAATTTTGCAACATAGGCCACCCAACCTTTGTAACTTTTTGAAGTTACATCCCTATTTTAAGAATTTAAACATTCAAACGTTTAAACTCTTAACCTGCTAACACTATTAGTCTATATATTAAGAATTTAAACAATCAAGTCTTAAACTTTTAATTTAAAAGCACGGTTAGTTTTCATTTTAAGAATTTACACATTGAGTCTACAAATTCTTTATTTGTTGGCATTATTAGTTCTCCTCTAATAGAGAAATAAATACTAAAAAAGTGAATCAATAGTCCTAATTCTTCTTATTTTATTTTCCTTTTTAATCTCATTATCCTTTTCATTACATTCCTGTAGGGTTCAATGAAGCTTTTATCTTTCTCCTTTTTTTTTTCTTTTTTAGAAATTTATATAGTGAAAATCAATAAAAATGTATATTTGACGTCTTTCTAAAATTTTTTAATTTCCATAAAATAAAAATATATAAAAAGTTGCAGAATATTCCCACTTCTATGATAATTGATAAAATTTAGAGAAAAATGCTCTTGTACATATATTGTTACATGAGCTCATATGAATAAAGAGATTAAAATTTCAAATGACATCATATCAACTGAAGTCATGTGCTGATCGATTTTTCCTTTCAAATTTTAACATTTTTTTTAGCGACCCAATAATATTGTATTGAATTCAGAAGTATTCGCTACAATTTAATTTTAAGAAAAAATGAGATTGAAACGTCAAAATCTTTTTTGAATGAAATCATACAAATAATAAATATTTATGATCAATTAAATTTAAATGTTTTTGAGTTTTGTATAAAATAAAAAAATGTTAGGCATATTATCTACCTTAATAATCTCTTTTTTCATCGTTTTACCTTTGGATCAAAATAAATGTTAAAAAAAAAAAATGTAGGAAGCATCCCTAGTTAGCTTGACGGGATACGATGAAATTCTCCTACAAATGTGAGAGAACCAGCGTTAGTAAACATAGGAATAGTCTAATTTGTTTACATTATTAAAAGGAACACTCCTAGTCGGACGGTTGGTGGGTCCCATCATTAAGAGAGAACCCAACTCAATCCAAGCTGATTAATGATTTTTCATATACTACAAGAAAAACTACATTTAACGACATATTATTTACGATATATAGTTTTTAAATGTCGTTGAAAAGTACATATAACGACGTCTTCAACCAAGATATCGTTAATAACATTTGAAATAATAATTAACGACATCTATATAGATGTTGTATTAAAGGTCTCCTTTTAACGACAATAGTTTAGTGTCGTTAAATTATTTAACCACAAGTAGGAGATGTCGTCAAAGCCTTAGAGATTCCACGACATCCCTTATAGATGACATCTTTACCAATGTCGTCTATAAGGGGTGTCGTGGGATCTCCAAGGCTTGTACGACATCTCTTACTTGTAGTTAAATAATTTAACGATACTAAACTATTGTCGTTAAAAGGAGACATTTAATACGACATCTATATAGATGTCGTTAATTATTGTTTCAAATGTTGTTAATGATATCTTTGTTTGACATGTCGTTGTATGTATTTTTCAACGACATTCAAAAACTGCATGTTGTAAATAATATGTCGTTAAATGTAGTTTTTCTTGTAGTGATGTAACAATTTCTATATTATAAATATACCATTTTATTAGTCCTAATGCTGAAAAGAGAGAAAGAAAGAATGAATGAATGAATGAATGACGAAGAAAGAAAGGAATGGAAGGAAGGAGGAAGGAAGGGGACTCTTCTATGTGTTTGATGGATTACATGCCACCTATAGCTAAATTCGGGAGGGTATGTCTTAAAGACACAAAAGAAAAAATACACATTTGCAAGGGAATTAAACCACTATCTTTTGTGTTTCTCTTTTTGTATAGAACACCATCTTTTTGTGTCGTGCACTTGGAAATGTCCCTTTAGGATAATAGCATGACATTGTTGACATTTTGACAGAGTCAATTTAACATTATGGACCTAACTTTTGGCTGCCTCCCAATAACATCTTTTCAACTCAACTGTTTAA
>CAMOHE010045589.1:10357-20447 GCA_946598075.1 Artocarpus hirsutus | reverse complement strand
TTTCATCGTTTTACCTTTGGATCAAAATAAATGTTAAAAAAAAAAAAATGTAGGAAGCATCCCTAGTTAGCTTGACGGGATACGATGAAATTGTCCTACAAATGTGAGAGAACCAGCGTTAGTAAACATAGGAATAGTCTAATTTGTTTACATTATTAAAAGTAACACTCCTAGTCGGACGGTTGGTGGGTCCCATCAATAAAAGAGAACCCAACTCAATCCAAGCTGATTAATGATTTTTCATGTAACAATTTCCATATTATAAATATACCATTTTATTAGTCCTAATGCTGAAAAGAAAGAAAGAAAGAAAGAATGAATGAATGAATGAATGACCAAGAAAGAAAGGAATGGAAGGAAGGAGGAAGGAAGGGGAAGCTTCTATGTGATTGATGGATTACATGCCACCTATAGCTAAATTCGGGAGGGTATGTCTTAAAGACACAAAAGAAAAAATACACATTTGCAAGGGAATTAAACCACTATCTTTTGTGTTTCTCTTTTTGGTATAGAACACTATCTTTTTGTGTCGTGCACTTGGAAATGTCCCTTTAGGATAATAGCATGACATTGTTGACATTTGACAGAGTCAATTTAACATTATGGACCTTAACTTTTGGCTGCCTCCCAATAACATCTTTTCAACTCAACTGTTTAAGAGACATCATTCTTCGAACTTGACGCAGTGCAATCTAGAGTTCTCTTCGGCTATGCCATGAGGATTCGAAAGTAACAAAGAGAGTTATACTATAAACACCAATATATATTTGTCAAATTTTGGATTCCAATAAATGTAGCAGTTTTATTTTCAACTTTTAATAGACCAAAAATAAAATATTTATAACTAACTAAATTATTTTTGTCAATTATTTAACGTTAGAAATCTCTGCTGACGACTAAAATTTGATAAATAATTTAGTAACTAAATTATTTTGATCAATTATTTATAAAGTAAACAATCTTTACCGTGACATCACTTGATGACTAAAATTTGGTAAATAATTTAGTAGTGATGATATTATTGGAGTAATTCTACTGCCTTTGTGGGCTTGGATGGCGCAAAGTTGTCCAACGGGGGTTGAAAAAGGACCAAATACTTTGGGGGATAGCTTTTTCAGTTGAAGCGCCCCTAGGCCTCCTTGTTTTTGAGGACCTCCATGGAACATGCGCCTCAATCCTATCGTGGAAAACACTAAAAAAACAAAAAAAAAAAAGAAAAAAAAAGTGAATGATGTCAGAGCGAGAGACAGAGAGAGAAAGAAAGTTCTTTTTAAGTCAAAGGCTTTAGCTTGTCAATGTTTCATGCTTTGGCTCAGATCCAAGCATGGTTATTATACTAGTTACATACTTTCTATGTATTTAAAAAGGCATTGTTTAATGTGGGGGGAAAAAGAACTGCCTCAACTACGTCTTTGTTGCAGATTTTTATGACTCGCTAGGGAATATATTTTGGGCAGCAATAATGATCAAAATTTGAACAATTCATATGGTTATAATAATAGAGCCTTTTATTTTCAAAAATAATAAAAAAATTCCTTTTCGTTAGTGGGAAGTTATATTTATATGTATGTCTATATCTATCAATCTTATATCAATCAATCCAGAAAAAAAAAAAAAAAAATCCCTTTATTGCTCAAACATTCCATCTCTATTGACCAACCAACCGCTGTCCATTACACCTAGAGTCTGGATACATCGATGGATAAAGAATTAAGAATAGAATAACTGACTTGAAGATATTGTTGCCTTCTAATCTGCATCAGCAAAATACTAAAAGCCCAATAGTAACATTAATGTAAAGTCACAAGCCATTTGCTCAAAAGTAATGCGAATCCCCTATAAATCACATTGACGTGTAAGATAATTCTGTTAATCATGAAATTATAAAAGATGCACCAATAATTATACAATGCTTTGGTCAGGATGACTTTTGTTTTTCTTCGCTGTAAAACTTTAGTCACATGATCACTTGGCGCCAAAGGAATCTCAGATATACGTTTACCAATCCAACTTAGGATTGTCGACAAGTTGTAGTTCGTATGGCATGCATAAGTAGTATTAATCATAGGCACAACGTACGCGCATTCATGTCTATCAAAATCACCAACTTTTTAAGAAATACAAATTTATCGTGAAAATTACTGTGCCTGAAATCAATGATGGAGCTAGTGAAAATTACTGTGCCTGAAATCAATGATGGAGCTAGGATTATTTAGTTGGGGGCCAATATTTTGTGATGAAAACAACTTAACTTGCTCAAAATGAAATGTTCCTGTAAATTCTTGTGACACTCGTTATTTTTTTAACGGTTATTATTATAATTAAATTAATTATTAGTGTGTCAATTAAAATTTGTTTTATCTAAAATCTATTTCATATTATTTATTTCTACATATTTTTAAACTTTCTAAAAAATTTTCTATACTTATTTAGTAATTGACCAAAATGCCCTTGGAACTTCTACATTATTTCAAAAATGCCATTTGGTATTATATGCCCCAAAGTCTCCAATGGAGACCACCCTTCACCTACCTATTCCCCTTCAATTATTTTGATCTTCTTTGAGTCTCATCCCTTCACTCTCTCTCACACATCTCTCTCTCTTTCTTTCTCTCTTTTTCTCTCTCGTTTCCTCTTTTCTTTCTTCTCTTTGATTTCTCCAAGATCAAGGATGATCAAGTCAACTTCAAGATAATCAAGAAAGAAATTCAAATTTTTGTTCTTATATCTTCCAAAATCACATAAAAAAGATCAAAGATCAAAGATTTTTGCAAACAAAATCTTAATTTTCTTCAAGCTTGAGGTAAGGTTTCTAAGCTAAAAATTTGATCTAAATTCGTGTTTTAGCATGAGATTTGTGAAAAATGTTTGTTTGATATTTATGGGTAATTATAGAACGATTTTGAAGTTTGATTTATATAAATCTTTGTTTAAAATGAGATTTGAATTGGTTTTGAAAAGTTTTGCTTTTTGGTTTAGAATTGTATGCTAGGTATGAAAATTTAAAGAAAGATGATCCATATGTGTTTGAATGTGATCTTTCATAGTTTTTATGCATTTTATATGTCCTAAAAGTTGATAAAAAGGGTTGGATTAAGTTTTAAAGTTTGAAACCTTCGAAAATAGAAAATTAAATTTCAAGAAATTCTTCTAGGCTAGACCCATGGACAGGTTCTACAAGCCGAAGCCTGTAGACCGACAAGCCAAACTCTACCAGACCGACAGGCTAAACTTTACAAATCGACAGGCTGACAGAGAGGCCTAGAATGTGTAGTTTGATTCGTAGGCCAAAAGTAAATGATCGGTGGGCCAATCAGTTATTCTAAACTCATCTGTTTTTCAACGTTTTGTGTTATGAAATGTTCCAAGGATTTTATATTAATAATTATGGCACACTAATAAGAATAGATGGTAAATTAACATGATTATAGATTAGAAATTAAGTTAAAGTATGGTTACTTTATACGTCGTAGGATAACGAAGTACTTGGAGCTTACGTGGTGAACTTGGTACCTTGAGCTAGAAGTTATCAGCAGTATATTTGACAAGAGGTAGGGAATCTATTACTCATCTTTTGTGAAGGTTTTATGAAATTAAAATTGGTTGTTTTTATTAAAAAGATATATATATATATATATATGTATGTATGAATGTATGTTGAATTGCTATTATACGACTATCACATATGAGACAATGATATGAACTCGTCCTATATATATAGCGAGGAATAAATTAATTTGACATATGTTATTGTAAATTGAGAAGCATGGTTTGAAAATCTAACTTTATAAATAATGATTGATTAGAAAGGACTCATAAGATGTGAAGAAGGCGGCGTTTACGTCCTTGGGTACGAATACCCTAAAAGGTAAAATAGGGGGAGATGATGACGCTCCCTTGGGTCAAAAGTCTCAGAACGCACTATACAGGAATTGACTTAGTAAGGATCTGGGGCTTGATGTTCCCTCACCGGACATCCTTAGAATGATTGTAGGGTGATCAAGCGCGCCTATTTGAGTTTTAATGAGTTGAGCAATGAATACTCTATGGTAATGTGGATACCTAGGCCAATGATGAATCATAATATTTGTACCTATGTATATGTATGAAGCTCGATAATGATTAACATATGTTGTCCACAGACTATGATAATAATAAATCTCATAAGATGTATAATGATTAAGAACTAACTAGCCATGTAGGTTTTAATGTGAAAATAATAAAAACCTAAAAGTGAGTAATGGTTTTCCTTACTAAGCATGTTGTTTCTCATTCCCCTATATTTTCATCTTTTCAGGACTCAAAATATGTGAGGTGGTAACAAGAAACATAGTTGAGGAAGCTATGTAGCTGTACTACTTGGATTTACTTCATTTGTTAAGAATGTTCTTCATGATAATATAAGCATCGTATGTTACTCTCTGCGACTGTATTAAGAGGTGTTGAGGGTTGGAATGATGACGATGATAGTTTTATATTATTATAATTAAGGTGCTACATTAAACTGTGGTTTAATTATTGTTTATATTTTTATTTTGACTTTGAGAGATTTCATTTAAGTCTTAGACAAATTTCTTTTGATGTTTTATTTTTATTTTCTGATCTTCATTTAACTTATTAAAAACTGTTAACCCCCACTTAAGGGCGTTAAAATTCTTGCTCTTATTGAGGGTAACTCGTTTCTTGTGTCTTTATTTATATTGCATTTTATCTCATCATATTCGGTTATGCGATATTTGCGAACCACTATAAATTATTATTGTTAAACAAGAAAAATTAATCTTGGTATAAACAAGATATACTTGGACTATAAAAACTCATGCTCAATGTAGTATTTTGAGCAAAAATTTTTATCAGTAAAGATAAAAAAAAAATAACAAAATAAAATATAGAGAGTTTTTGGGAACCAAGTTCTAACATTAAAGTTTCAACATTAATATAAAGTTCTCACATGCAACAGTGTAAAAAAAAAAAAATACAGTGTAAAGCTCTCACGTGCTATAATGTTTAAGTTTTAACTTCAAGTTCTTACTTGGTTCTCAAACACTCTAGTAATCATTATCTAGTCTGAATTGATGAAATAAAAGAATCCAAAAAAAATCCTATTGTAGTTTTTTTTTTTTCCGAAGTTTATCATAACCCTTTTTTTAGATTTATTTCTTGAATAGTAACGGTGTACAGAGAATAAATATAAGAAAACTTTTTTGTCTCTTTATGATTCACATGATCTATTGTTTCTTTTTTCTTTTTTTCCCTTTATGTGTCCTCTAATTAAATTTTGATACATAAGTGCATTGTTTAATTATTTTTAATATTTAAGTCCTATTAATGCATTTAAATTGTTAAATTTAAATAATATATCAAATAAATAATAAAAAGACAATCAAGGGAATAAGAAAATGGAACAACAAATTTAGACTCATTCAATACTTTGCCTATGAGTACATGAGAAATGCATTGAATTAATTCCTCTAGACGTATGGATCCAATCCCAACTTCAAATATAAAGTTTTATTTCTATAGTTCGATGAAAAATTGCCAGCTAAAAGGTGAAATAATTTCGGTGACTGATTAAATGTTCTCTTTTTATTATCTAACGGTTCATAGAATGAGCTGTAATCCCAGAAGATTCAAATGATTTCTGGAAGGAGATGTATTTTAGCTTCTCCGTAAATTTATACACTTGAAATTGACAATGAAACGTCCTAAAAACATTGAAAAAGAAACAAAGAGAAGGTGGGGACTTTGGGGGCTATATAGATATATAAATAATATATCCATTAATATTTGTTCTGCTTTAACTTAGTACTTAGTTGTCTTTTCATGAAATATATAGAAGTAATAATGTAGCAAACAACCAACTGAGACATTTTATTTTCCACCAGACAAAAACACTGACCGAGACATATTAACCAAAAAATTTAAAAAAAAAAAAAAAACTGAAAGAGACATTTTAACCCCCCCACCCAAACCCAAAAAAAAAAAAAAGAAAAAAAAAACCTGACTGAGACAGCTCGTTTTGGATTACAAATTCAATATCATGACTGACTGCATGTGCTGATATCTATCGCCACATGCTTCTTTGGACTTCCGGAGCCAGCTGCTAGCCTTTTTTGCCTTGCTGTATTTCCATGCCAACCTACACATATATATTGAAATAAAGTAAATGCATTATATGAAATTTAAAAAAAAAAAAAGAAAAAGAAAAAAAGAAACATGGCAATCTGCAGCAATAATGAACTGTTAAAATAGTACTATTTCCATTTAATGATTATTCGGACTTTTCCAAAGCTTTTTATGTATTATGTCTCCAGATAGAACTTAGTGCTCAATATTAGTTTACAAAGTTATGCAGTGGTTATAGATACAGATCAACAAACTTGACATACAAATTTGTTCGTGACAATCACCACTTCTGTGATTGTAATAAATATGATCATTAGGCATTCACTTATATGATAATGGGTTTTGTCTGCATGCCGGTTTTAAGATCGTTACCTTATGTAACATATATGTTGTAACATATACACAGAATTGAGATATATAACATGATACTTGTTAAAAATTTAATAAGATGTAAAAATAATTTCGATAGCTAATTTCTTAAAGTTATAGATGTCTTATGCAAGTGAGACGAAATAAATAATATGTTACATTTTTTTTTAATTTGAGAATATGATCACGTTGGGAGAACTGTAGACAAACCTCAAATATTATAAGTTTTACTTTTTATCATATGCACAAAATTCAAGTTATTATTACAATTGATGACATTCTTAACCTAATCAATCATATTGTCAACATAATTTAGAACCCATGAATTATGACATAGATATCCACGCAATCTTAATAATATTATGACGCCTGAAGATATATAATTGATAACCTTACTTCTCACTTGCAATTATATTATACCCAATAGCACACTACCAACAAAAAGGAGAGTAATAATATACATGTGTAGGTCCAATTAAAAAGCTGTACTTCAACAACTAAACGTGGGGCAACGCTCTATATATCATGTATATGAGCATGGGACAGAGAAGTTGAAGTTAATAAATTAGGATTTTGACACATTTACGTTCTAAACTTTTTGTATTTTGCAATATGATTATATATTTTTATTTTTATTTTTGTGATGATTGAGTCCCTTAAACTTAACAAAATATAATAATTAAATCATGATCACAAACTTCCATCAATATTGAGACAAAAAACGTTCACACGTGACATACAAAACCCATTTAGAAAACATATATTCTTTATTTACTTCTAATAAGAGTCAAATTGTTCAGTTTTATATATGAATATATATAAAAAGAAAACAAAAGAAATTATATCATTGTTAATGATATTCTAATAATTCCGTTAGCTTATATGTATATTTTAATCATTGTTCTATTTGAAATTCTACCCCTGCACTTCTGACACTACAAAAAATTAGACTTTTTGTCATAACAGTTTTAAACAAAACTTTTACTCACTACAATTGTTGTGACTAATGTGCATTTAGTCATAAACTTAAGTTCAATGTTTATTTTTAATAAAACTTTTAACCACTGAGTTTTTAATTATGAAAACATTGTGACTAAAAATCTCATGCCTAATGTTTTAGTCACAACAAAAATTAAACTAAAGTTTGTGACTAATTCCATATTAGTCGCAACATTTTGTTGTAACTAAAAGTTTTACTAAAAATTTTTTAGACTAAAAGTAACCCGAGCCTATCACGAACAACACGAACCCTTAAAGGCCTCTCAACGTTGGGGTAGTTTAGCCCAACTAATCTGGTATCGACCAATAGAAGAATCTAAAGGCGGCAAGAGTTTTTCAACACCGACAGTTGCGTTCACAATGACTCGAACCTAAGTCGCTTGCTTAAGCAGAACAGTCCCTTGCCAACTGAACCAACCAGATATTGGTTGTTAGAGATTAATTGACACACTTAACTAAGTTTAAGAGTCAATTGTCACGAAACAGTTTAAAGATCATGTTACAAAAAAATCATAAAGTTAAGCCTACTATAATACAGAGAAGGCCAAGGAAAGAGGGGCCTATTTGCTTTACCTACGGACATGTCAAAGCCAAGGTTTTTAACCTCTCTATACTCTTGGCACAAAGCACATCCTTCGCAGAAGCAATGAACGCAGCAGTCAGTGCCGGGCCTCTCCTCCAAGAAAAATTGGCCGCTCAATTTGGACCGATAAAAGCATGAATATATGCATGAGCAACCAGTCACGCACATTGTCAACGTGTACAGCGCTCCACCTACTGCACATGCTACAATATGCAACCACAACAACAACAGTATATATATATATATATATATATATGTATATATATATATATATATGAGCAACGAAATACAATCAATCTATATTTGTGTACGTAAAAAAATGATTTTGTAGGAGAAATTACTTGCGAGTTGACCCCTGGTCAACGATTGCTGCGCTTCGTCCAAATGTGATACCTGGACACCAGCATGTCAGGCAACCTGAAATTAGTGAACACGCATGATTGATCCCATTATATTTAAAAAAGAACTTGGTTCTCTAATTTCCAACTTCTAGCACTGAGAAACATGTCTAGTCACAGTAATGCTAAAAAGTAGTTGCATGTATAGACAATCATAAATATATTAAATTAATTAGATTTTAAAGCTTAAACTTAATTACTGATCTTGACAATTAATAGACGAAAGATTAATGCATTATACAAAAATTTGTTATAATTTTTTCGTAATTTTTCGGATGATACATAATACCAATCACGCACACTATATATATAGTCGTTGTTGATTGTCGTTCCTTACTAGGATAATTTAAAGATCACCAAGAATTAACATTGATCCATATTAAAACGATTCAAAATCAAAATCCCAAAAAAAAAAAAAAGATGAGATAATGGTATACGTAGTACTCACAAGTGCTTATATCGTCACAACAGCCACGGAGACCGGTCGACCAAGGATTCGGCGGAGAATTCGAAACAACTGGTATAATCGAACTGGAGCCGGCTCTGGTGGCGCCGATGGTGGAATCCGGGATGGGTACTGATCACCGCTCTCCGTCATTAATATAGTAATGATGTTGTTAATTTGTCAGTTCTTTCTTTTTTTTCCTTGTTTCTTTTTGCTGATTATTATTTAATAGGAATATGTTTTTGTTGAAGAAATGTGAATGTATAGAAGCAAAGCAACGATTATAAGTCATGCTTTTCAGATTAGATACACCTGTTAACTTTGATGTGCCTCCTTGGGGATAAACGGTTGAGCGACGGTTATCAAATTTTCTTGTCTTTTGAGCTTGTAGATAATAAAAAGGCAAAAAAAGATAAAAGAATAATGGCCTGTTTGGGAGCGGTGGGAACCACTGATTTCCACCACAAAATCAGTTATAAACAGTAAAAAGCTCTCACATGTTACAGTATCAATAAAAAAAAATTTGCTACAATGTAAAATTCTCACATGCTACAATAAAAGTGGTTCTCACCATTGGTTCCCACCATTTTTTCAAACACCCACTAAAAAAATAATTAAAGATTATTTCCATTAATCGCTTGACCTATGTATCTTAATTTATTTTACCCTTTGATTTTTTAAATCCAGTCAAAATATTCCTTAAACTATAAAAAATAGGTTAAAATAGCCCCTCCATCTATATCCGTCTAAAAAACAAACTACATTGCTGACATGGCATATCATTGAAATAAAAAAATATTAAAATTATAATTAAATATATAAAAAAACAATAAATAATAAAAATAATAATAATAACGTTTAATTGTTTTTTTTCTTCTGAATCTCCCTCCCTCTTTTTCACGATTACTGTTTCCCTCTTTCCTTTTCCTCTTCTCTCCATCTCAGCTTTCTCACTCGCTCTCAATCTAGGTGCACGATGGCATCCGGTGACGACAATGGAAGACAGGTCACCTCTCTCTCTCTCAAACTAGGTGTGCGACGACGGCGAGGTGGGCGATGGCCAACGGGGTGAGGGTGAGATAGAGTGGGAGGTGACGGCAATGGGTGACAGATCACTTCTCTCTCTCTTGAACTAGGTGGGTGACAGCCAACGGGCTGGGGGTGCGATGG
>CAMOHE010045589.1:0-10337 GCA_946598075.1 Artocarpus hirsutus | reverse complement strand
AGATAATGGTATACGTAGTACTCACAAGTGCTTATATCGTCACAACAGTCACGGAGACCGGTCGACCAAGGATTCGGCGGAGAATTCGAAACAACTGGTATAATCGAACTGGAGCCGGCTCTGGTGGCGCCGATGGTGGAATCCGGGATGGGTACTGATCACCGCTCTCTGTCATTAATATCGTAATGATGTTGTTAATTCGTCAGTTCTTTCTTTTTTTTTCCTTTTTTTCTTTTTGCTGATTATTATTTAATAGGAATATGTTTTTGTTGAAGAAACGTAAATGTATAGAAGCAAAGCAACGATTATAAGTCATGATTTTCAGATTAGATACACCTGTTAACTTTGACGTGCCTCCTTGGGGTTAAACGGTTGAGCGACGGTTGTCAAACTTTCTTGTCTTTTGCGCTTGTAGATAATAAAAAGGCAAAAAAAAAAAAAAAAAGAATAAGAAAATGGTTAAAGATTATTTCTATTAATCCCTGACCTATGTATCTTAATTTATTTTACCCTTTTGATTTTTTAATTCCAGTCAAAATATTTCTTGAACTATAAAAAATAGGTTAAAATTGCCCCTCCATTCAAATCCGTCTAAAAAACAAACTACATTGCTGAAATGGCATATCATTGAAATAAAAAAATATTAAAATTCTAATTAAATATATATAAAAACAATAAAGTAATAAAAATAATAATAATAACGTTTAATTGTTTTTTTTCTTCTGAATCTCCCTCCCTCTTTTTCACGATTACTGTTTCCCTCTTTCCTTTTCCTCTTCTCTCCATCTCAGCTTTCTCACTCGCTCTCAATCTAGGTGCACGATGGCATCCGGTGACTACAATGGAAGACAGATCACCTCTCTCTCTCTCAATCTAGGTGTGCGACGACGGCGAGGTAGGCGATGGCCAACGGGGTGAGGGTGAGATAGAGTGGGAGGTGACGGCAATGGGTGACAGATCACTTCTCCCTCTCTTGAACTAGGTGGGTGACAGCCAACGGGCTGGGGGTGCGATGGAGTGGGAGGTGGGCAAGAGACTGGGTCAATGGGGTGGGATGAGGGAGGGTGCAACAAACTTATTGGTTTGTTTGTCTGAAATGGTTTGATATTTTTATTATTTTTTTTTTTCTTTTCAAGAGTGTGATACCGTGATTTGCAGTAGCGAAAGAAAGAAGTTGTGAGAAATCACGAAGAAAAGGGAGGGAGGGAGGGAGAAAAAATAAAAAAAATTAAAAGAAAACTTTTGTTATTATTATTTTTAATATGTAATTGTTTTTATATGCATTTGATTAAAATTTTAATATTTTTTTTATTTCAACATATGCCATGTTAGCTATTCCCTTAGTTTTATAGACAGAATCAAATGAAGGGGATATTTTGGTTGATTTTCTATAGTTTAGGAAGTGTTTTGATCGGTTTTAAAAATTTAAGGAGCAAAGTAAATTAAGATACATAGGTCCGAGTATTTATGAAAATAATCCAACTACTAATTTACCCTTCCTTTTTTTTTTTTTTTGAAGAATTCACCCCTTCTTCATCGGAATGGTTTATTTTTTTAGTAAACAAATCAAAATGTGAAAATATATTTTTGAGAGTAAAAAAATAAAATTATTCAGTAAATAAAAGAACAAAAAATATTGTTTGCATCGTTGCAAATTTAAACTTATTAGACATTAATAATTTGTTCTCTAAATGAGAGATAATTTACTACAAATTTGTATGTTCAAAATAAACTTACTAAAACTAATAGTTAGGAAAAAATTATAAGGGTGTGATAAGTTCAAGGCATAACAGTACTAAAAAAACAAAAGAAGGTTATAGAATGTCAAATTTGTGCCTAGTATATTCTGTCCCTCTATGTTCTTGTTGCTACTCTAAAAAATACGTTCATATTTATTGTCAGTAATCTAAAAGTGACAAGTCTAATACCAAATTAGGAAATATGTAAGTATTTCAACTAACTGTCCTATTTTTAAGAATAAAATTTTCGTTATTCCTCTTTCTACCTTCTAATTAGTATCAGCATTTTTTAGCTGACGAAGATTATGGAGATAAACACCACTATTAATCTCAAACAACCAAAGGAAAGGAGCCCCACACCTAATCATTAGCCACCACTCGCCAAAAAACTCAAAAACTCTATACCTTTCAGCATGTTGAAGGAAACTCAAGATCCATACACCACCCTCATTAGGAACCAAAACACCGTAAAACTCCATCAAGTCCACGACCTTTTACAACCCAAAGGAAGGCTATGATCAAAGAACACTAAGCCTTCTATTAAAGATCTACTACGTTTTCTCTCTTTAGACTCTTTTTCTAAGTGTTAAGTTACCCCACCTAACAAAGACTGCAACCCACTCTCTCTCTAGAAATTACCCTAACTGAAAGGCTACCAAATATCATTACCTCACTCAAAGATCTCATCTAACCCAGCATCTCTCACTAGCAAAGACAAAAAAAATCCTCCATAACAGTCCATGTTTCTCTCTTACACTACTTACATACTTGGAGACATCCGTCAGCGAATTTATCATCCCCAATGGAGCCGTAACCTAATCAGGACCATTACTAAGCAAGCTGAGAAGCATGTTTCAGCCACCCCCAATATCGAAATTGTTAGAAAATTGGTTCAGTAACGCAATGAAATTTTAAAATTTTTATGTAACGCCCAGAAAACAAACTCATGATGATATAAATAATAAATTAAATCTAATTAAACGTACCTGTTGGAAACATGAGATAACACTTCTAACTACACAATTTTTTAAAAACAAATCTCTACTATTAGGTCTTTGATCTTCAATGCTATTCTCTATCTTGTAGCTGTTGTGTGTATAAGGGCACAACTCCATAAAAACTTGCCACAGACTCCCATCTAATTTTTTTACTCTAAAAGATGGACAATAGCACTCTTTTTCTAAATCTGAAAACTAAGGTGCAAAGGCCTCTATTTATAGAGTTGGTTAAAGGAAGTAGAAGTCTATCAGAATTAGGAGAAGATTTTCTCTCGCCTCCATCTATCTCACATGCCAATTACAAAGGATCTATCCTCGCTATACACGCCATTTACCAGATAAAGGAGAATTCAAACTTTCCTAATCATAGTGTAAAATTCTATGATTATCTGCATCATCTAGGATAATTCTCATTTAAATATTTCTATTTAAATTAGAATTCAATTATTCTTGATAATTATCTAATTTGAATAGTTGTGAATAATTATCCTTTATCCAAATTTAAATATAATTAGGATTTAAGTTAATTATTTAAAATAATTAATTATCATAAAATCCTAATAATTGAATTTGAATAAATATTATCATGAAATTAATTAATTAAATAATTAATTTTATTTTTCCTGAATTGCCCCACCTGTAGGCACCCACAGTCTAGTAGAACTGGGCCAGGCGCCACAACCATAGTCCAACTGGATTGTTGGGCTTGTTCACTGACAGGTCTAGTAACCCGTCTAACGTAACCTCCAGTATTACTTGTTGCAAACCATACTGTACAACTAGTCAAGGAATTCACGAGTTAGCATTGGGACCCAATGAACATATATTTATCCAGCTCCAATAATAATAGATTAATTAATCCTTGATTAATTATCCATTCAATTATTAACTTAAGTATCTCTCAACTGTAGGCCTGAAGCTGCACTCTCGATAATATATTGAATTACAAGACTCTTGTAATGAAAGTCTTGTCCATGAGCTCTCATACTATGTGTATTACCACAGGTTATCCATAATCGGATGAAGAACTAAACTCCGTTTCACCTTCTGATTATTTTATCTTAAAGTTCCATTATTTCACCATCAAAAAATTCATTCCTTTTATAATACATATAAAGGAATATCATCCGGTTACCATATGTAGTCAGATAACTAAGGCCACGTTATATTTTTCGGTATCCGAATAATACCTTTGAAAAGATAACATTGACTCTTTGTTAGAAATTATGGATTCTATATTTATAGATTATGCTTTCATCGAATATAGGTTGTATCTCCAACATATTGACAATAGAGCTTTCGCTTATCGAAACTTTTGCCTTTGGCATATCAAAAGATACAAGCTATAAACATAGGGTCATAAAGCAACTTCAAGATTAAGATAACAAATAAATGATTATCAAGGAGAATTGATTTAAGTTAAATTCATCTCAATCATTTCTTTAAAACATTTTTGAAGAAAGCACTTTGTGGCCAAAACCCTTTTTAAAACATGGCTACCAAAGAAAGAAGCATAGAGTCCTACCTCGTTATCCAGTAGAAAAGCTCAACACTAAAATCCTACCCCGTTATACGTTAGTTCCACAGAACCACGAACAACCTTAAATGTGAACTATGTTTGTCAATATCTAACTTAGAGTATGCTACAATGCTATACTAACTCATAGTGTCTTAGTGTGCTATTTATGTTCACAGAATCATGCCATAAGGTTAAGGTCTCTATTTATGTTTTAAGTAGTGAAAACCAATGAAAATTAGTCATTTTTCTAAAGTTTGGTCGGCTTGTCAAATTCCTTGGTCCGGCCTGTCGAACTGCTCTATTCGATCTACCGGCCATCTAGAACCGGCCTGCCGATGCTCATGATCTGCCTGCCGAACTGGTAAAATCTGAAAATTTTATATTTTGAGTCTCAGCTTCCCCGAACTCAAATTTCATTTTAAACTTGTTTTTCAATTCTCAGAGCATGCACAATGTTCAAAAATGATAGAAATACATATTGGAACACTTTTAAACACTTTTAGACAAATTTTTCATAGAAATTTTGAAATTATTCTAAAAATGAGAAAAAAAGAAAAAACTTGATTTAGCTTGTTATCGTCCAATGAACTCAAATCTCATTTTAAACCTGCTTTTCAATTCTCAGAGCATGCACAATGTTCAAAAATGATAGAAATACATATTGGAACACTTTTAGACAAATTTTTCATAGAAATTTTGAAATTATTCTAAAAATGAGAAAAAAATAAAAAACTTGATTTAGCTTGTTATTGTCCAATCAAGCTTAGATTCATGATGATTTGGGTTTTACCAACTTAGACTGAAGTGTTTTCTAAGCTCAAGAAACTCAAATTTCAACATACAAAGAGAATGGAAGAATGTGGGGCAAAATTTGAAATTTTGAAAATTAAGCAAACTAACGTCAAATTAGTCCTTGAATTGAGTTTATGGAGGCTCAAACGTGCTTCTTGACTTCTAATTCCAGCTGAGGATCAAAGCTCTAGCTCAAATTTGAAGCAAAATGAGAGAAAGAAAGAGAGAAAGAGAGAAACATTGAAAGAGGGAAAGACAAAGAGCAGAGAGAAAGAGAGAGTGACAAGGGGAGTGAAGAAGAGGGAATAAAATAGAGAGAGAGGGTAGTTTTCAGAGTGAAAACCATGTCCAGCACATGGCTTTAAAGGAAGAACATGTTAGACATTTGACAAATTGTTTGTTTCACAATTCAAAATAACAAATAAAAATAATTAAAAGTAAGATTAATTTAAAAGTACCACAAAATAATTAAACTGAGTTCAAATTACATTAAGACGCACTAATTCATCATTTTGCATACTAATCATACTTAATTAAACCTCTAGGTGTTACAGGAAATAGATAACTTGACCTCACTTGATTTCTTCGTGACTTCAATTACTTTCCTCTTTTTCTATTTGTTCTTAACAAAAAATAACAAATGAGATTGAGGACCATATCAAAAAAAACATCGGAGGAGAAAGTGAGAATGTCTCCAAAGTTGAAGGACACCGATGGAAATAATCTTTAAAAAATTGATGGATATGATACGGCCATATGTGATTACAGTTTACAATTACGTGCGACAAATGTACCAGTGTATTAGAACTATCAAATAATAATGTACATTCTCTTTAATGTTGTGTGAACTAAAAGGAGCAAAGCAAATTTTAGGAAAAGTGGAAACGGGAAGGACTGAAGCCTCCATTTGCTGAACAAGGAATGTCTCATTCACGCATCTTGGTTCGTGTCACCAGATCGTCCTAGACAAGGGCTGAGCTACACACAGAAGAAGATCGCCCATCTGAACTTTTTTTCTCTTAATACTGTATATAAAATTTTATAAAAATTATATTTCATCCCTCTTAAAATTACTCCCCATCCTCTTAAAATTATATTTCACCTTTCTTAAAGTTTTATATCTCTCTTCATTTAATTTTTTTTAACAATATTAGTTCACGCTCAGTCCCTTCTAACTAATTTCTTAAACTCGTCCTAGGCTCAGTCTATCTTGGCATTGATTTGATTTATGTGCCTGTGTTATTATGTAATTTTCAGTCCGCAAATTGTCATTATGTTGCTTCGTGCAAGTGCATGTACCAGGTAATGTTTGTTTTTTAGCTTTTTCCCATGGAAATGTTGGTCGTCTCCTTAACACGGTATTAAAAGCAATTGAAGCATTTATTTTACCGGTTTGAGCTGAAAGTTCGAAGTGAAAAAGATATATCAACTAAAATTTTATGAGGAAAAACATTGTAACAAAACCAATTTGAACTAAGAAAATTTGATCAATTTCTTAAGCTCGGTTGAAGCTTAACCACGACCAAGCTGAATAATTCCAAACTAAAAGGGCTAAAAAATTTAATCCTACAACCAAATTACAATGACCGTCCAGGGGTAGGACAACTAAGACCGTTTATATCTGCAAATCCTACTTGTCCTCGACAAAAAACCTGCAGCTTCTATGCTTCAAAAGAAAAGAAAATTAAACTATGAAAATATCAAAAATCAGACATACATTGAAATAAAAACAAAATGCAAAGAGCATGCTCTCGCCCTTGAACCGGTTTAAAAAACCAACAAACAAAACCTGACAACAACCAGCGTCACCAGTAAAATCACGACAATATTTCACAAGCTCAGTTGCTCTGTGCTGAAGAAACTAATCTAAAAAGAAGTGCTCTATTTGGGATTTGAGGAACTTGGAAATATAGCCTCATCGCTGAAGCATGCAATCAGTTCGCCTCTTCACAACTGGACAAAGCTAAACACGTAAGAGAGGGCCTCCTACCCGTCAAGCCCCAACATCATCATCGCAAAGGAAAAAACGAAGCAAGACGGGCAGAGTTTAAAGTTCTGCTTCTACGTCCTTTTGAGGGATGCTTTGAGTATATCATTCATCAACTCATTCTACAATCTCTCCCTCTTCCAAGTCCTCCTCTGCTAGGAGCCCCTCCTCAACAAATGAATCCTGCCTTTCTTCTGTTCCTACTTCCTTGGTAAGTAAACCTTCAAAATCAAGGAAGTCGTCAGGATTAATATCTGCAATGAGATCCGAGTATGCATCTATTAACCCTTGATCGAAATCAAAATCCATGTCTTCAAAAATAAATTGCTCATTGGTCTTGTGGCCAGAATGTGAACCACTTCCTCCTGCAAGTCCAGGTGACAAAGCTCTCTCTGATGAGTTATTTGATACTTTTTCTGAGCTACTTCGACAAGCTAACTTATTTGGGGAAGCTGAATTCTCATGCTTCATGAAATCAAACACTCTAGAAGCCAACGAGCCATCGTCTTCTTTTATTTCCTCCTCCTTAAAAGGAATCCCTCCTGGGCTCAAATGATTATTGCTTCCTGAACTTCTAAACTCTGGTTTGTGTATGGCAGGACGAGCTTGTTTAATGACCTCAAAATCAATACTCTGTGAAGGGAGAAATATGTAAATGGTGGGATACTCCAAGATAAACATATTTGCCAATTGCTGCCTCAACGGAACCTTAGAATCCAACTCATAAAAAGGTGACTTTGCACCCTGAAATAACACCCAAAAAAAAGAAGCTTATTTCAAAGGAGATATTTGTTGTACAATTAAAATAAATTACAGAAGTACCACTGAAAAAAGGTAGAATTTTGCCCCTTTTTCTTTGAAAACGAACAACTACAAATCTGACTTTTAAATCAGGACTGGACAAAATGAATAGGGACTAGTTTGGGCCTTTCTTTCTTTCTTTTTTTTTTTAAATGCTCACACTAATCTATTCCCGAATATCATCCAGAAAAGAGAAGTGCAAAAACAAACCTTAAGATATTTACGGATAAAGAACTTGAGCAAATCAAGCTCTTCCTCACAAAATTGCTTTAATTGATGATTCCAAGGACCAGGTTTTAGATGGTTCCCAATAATGGAGCGGATGCTCATGTTTTCGTTTACTCTGCATTGGCATCAAATGTTCAGCTCTCAAGTACTACCAAAGCCTAGAATATCGTTATTAAGAAAGTGAAACACTATCAGATTGCATAAAAAGTGGTAAGCTGCTCACCCATGGTCAACTAGCACAACATCGGTTGAATGGAATCGCCACTCAATTGTCCAGTAAATACTCTTCTTCCTATCAGACAAACAGAAAGTACAAAAATCAACGAAGAAACCAATCTCAAAGCATCTATATTTGCAACTTTCACAAAGATTTCACTAACCCAGGAAGCTAAATCCCAACCTCAAGGAAATCTATAACAAGACAATCAAAAGAACTACAATCTTTCACGTCATTGGCCAGAATAAAATGATGCTAAACACAACACGCAAAAATGAGATAAGTTAAACGATGGTGGAAACCCTTTGAGAAATTAACCTCTGATTGTATCGAGTTTGATTCATCTCTCTTTTTGACATGCCACCCGGAAGAAATAGGAGTTTCGTTCTCCGACTTGCAGCGGCACTCCGCAGGCTTCTGAGGTGAAACGGCAGCCTAAAACAGTTATATCTGCACAGCTTGTTTCTCATTCTTTGAGCGGATTCAGCAACCCTTTTTACTTCCTCGAGCAAATTGTAATCTAACAAAAAGAACTTATCCAAATTAGAATCAATGAAGCTAACAGTATAAAAACAGAAACAAACACTCAATCCTGAGCACCCAAAACCCATAATTCAGTAACAAATTAGTGTTAATTAAAAAGCATTTTCATGACAGAGAATCATCTCCTAAAGCACCTCAGTAATCAATGAATATTTATTGTCAAAACCTCAAAAAAAAAAAAAAAAGGCATCAAAACGTGAAATTTGAAGAAAATACAGCTATCCAAGAAAACTTTTTCGAAAAAAATCTCAAAATTGGAAGCAAATTAACAGAAATTGTTACCAGAAAGGAGCTGATTGTCGTCAAACTGGGAAAGAGGGACGAACTCCGTACGGTTCCTCTTGCCCGTACAACCGGTTCGTTGTTTGTGAGCTTTGACGCAGGGGAGGCTACAAGAGCGAACAGAGCAAGCAGGGCATTTGTATTTGGATTCCTTCACTTTGCACACTTCACAGAGAGTTGGCCCTTTGCGTTTTTCAGGGTTTGAATTTGCAGAGAAGGCTTGTTCTTCTTGTTCCTCCATTTTCGACAAGCCACGGTAAAGAGAGAGACGCGAGAAATACAGAGAGGCTTTGCTTGTTTGAAAGGAGAACTAGGGTTTATGGTTTTTTTAACGAATTAAAATACATATATATACACACGCGCACACACACATATTAAATTTTAAAGTAAGTTTAAAATGACACAAATGGGTCCCAAACTTATCTAAATTTGCAATTTTGGTACTTCACTTGATTCATTTGTAAAGATTATATAAGAGAATAATAAAAAGAGGCAATTCTTATGAGCAATCTTATTTAATATTATGCAAGTTATAACTTTGTTATTAATAAAATAATATATTATATTTAAACTAAGACTCACAATTTTATGAGTAATTAGACTATAATCCCATCCGGATGAAATGAATTTTTCAATTCTTATAATCAAAAAGAGAAAGTACTTGTAATTTTTTAAAAAAATTAGTCTATTTCGTTTAAATTTATTGAATTTCTTTTTGTCAAGTAGTCACGTAATCTATATGTGTCTAAAACCATTAAAAATTGACATTTCATTAAAAGAAATACCAAAGTTGAAAGTTCTAATAAGCTCAAGACCACCAAACCAAATAGACTCGTGGTTTAAAAAATTGAAAAAAAAAAGGTAAAATTAGCAAAAGAAACTTTTTTGCCCACCAAAGGTGCGTTTGGTATGCAGCAATCCTGAGGTGGGAATAGGAATCTTACAAATTCTCATGTTAGATATGCAGTAATCTGAGTTTGGATTCCTAGGAAACTCATTCACATGGGATTCAGATTACTTCATTTTGGGGTAATCTAAAGCCCATCCAACAGGTGATATTCATATTCCTGAGAATCTCAAAACTATAGAAATCTCACCTTTTTTTTCATGATGATGATGATAATAATTATATTATTATTAAATTATTATTATTATAATATTTTTATAAATTAATATTTCTATGCAATATAAATATAAAAATTATATCAATATAAAATAATAATTTGATAAT
>CAMOHE010045588.1:0-22564 GCA_946598075.1 Artocarpus hirsutus | reverse complement strand
TACAAGCTATGAATTGCAAGTGTTTTTGCATATGATGTGATTGCATTTGACATGCTCACTCAATTAATAAGAAAGTAATGTAAAGACAAAAGGAAAGGTGTCGTACCAGCCTCTACGTTATGAGGTAATGAATGTAAAGTTAAAAGTAACCTCTAAGATGTGAGGTATTTGACCACGTGATCGATGGTCTCAAGTCTTCCGCAAGAGAAGCATTATGTTAATGATCTCATGATTAATGATATGGTACGAACACTAAAGCAAGGAAATGAAAGCGAATGAAAGATATGGAAAGAAAAGGACAGGAATGGAAAGTGAATGAAAGATAAAGAAAGTTAAGAAATGAAATAGTAAGTTAAAGTAAGAAAAGAGTGCTCATAATCAGAATTACATAATTGAGCATAAATGGAATCATGCATTCTGACTCTGTTTGAGTTCCTTTTTATGAAATATTTATATGTCATGTTATGAAAGATGTTTTGAGAAATGTTTTACGTAAAACGTTTACGAAAACGTATTTACGTTTATGAAACACATTCTAAGGAATGTTTTATGATAAATGTTTATGAAAACATTTATATGTTATGAAAAATATTCTAAGGAATGTTTTATGATAAATGTTTATGAAAACATTTATATGTTATGAAAAACATTCTAAGGAATGTTTTAAGATAGATGTTTATGGGAAACATTTTTATGTTTTTTTTAGGAAATGGTTTATAAAGGATGCTTTATGAAATGCATTCTAAAGACTGATGTTAAATGTTTTATGGAAACGTTTATGAGAAACGTTTTAGAAATGTTTTATGAAAGATATGTATGAGAAACATTTATGAGGAACGTTTTAGAAATGTTTTATAAAGGATTTTTATAAAGTACATTTATGAAGAATGTTTCAAGAGGAAAGTTTTATGAGAAAAGTTTTAAAGTATGTTTTAAACGCTTTGTGAGTTTATGTTTGAACTTACTGAGTGTTAGCTCGTAAAAAGTTGTTCATGCTGTAGGTAATTTATGGGTGACCAGTAGGATCCGTTAGAAGAGCTGGGTGCTGCGAAAGGGCAGATGCGAGATGTGGGAATGGATATCACTACAGTTTGCTTCCCCTACGCAAAGAAAAGGTTTTACACTATATAATGTAGTGTTTCCAAGGTTTTTAAGAAATAAGAGTTTTAAGAAGTATTTTCAAAGGTATTTAGGTACATTGTACTAAATGTACTATACAATTACGAAATGATGTTTTAAGTTATGTTTTAGTAAATGTTTCTTATTCAGTTTTAAGAAACAGTATGAGATGGTTTTAAAGACAAGGGTTGAGCGATGTCTCAACAAGAAATGCGACAAAGGTCGCAACAGTTTCCAAGTATGTTTTAAAGAGTATTTAAAGAAAATTTTTTGTAATTCAGTATTTTCTTACTAAGTAAGTAAGATTATTGTTTTATACACAATGTTTATGAAAGTAAAGTGACGGGCCGAAAAGGCGGGTCGTCACATAAGTAGTGGTTTAGGACTAGGTTTAAGAAAATATAAACCATTATTTAGTTTCTTTAAAATAGAAACAATTCAAAAGAAACTTTAAATAATTGTTCATTTAATCTAGAAATTGAAATCAAATTTCTTCTAAATATTAGAATAAAATAAACATTGTTCAAAACTAAATATTTAGTCCTAAATTGAAGTCTAACTTCTCCCACCACTTTAGCCAAAATCCTAGCTCTATTGCCCACAACCATTGTGTACTCCCCATCAACAAGCTCCCACAAAGAACTAAGACTCTGTAAAGACAAACAAACATGGTTAGTTACTCCTAAGTCAACTATTCAGGTTAAGAACTCATTTTCTACAACACATGCTTTTAAAACTAATAAATCACTTTTACCTTGGTTCTTCTTTTTCTTAGTTACAGGCTTTCCAGCATCTTTGTTCTTCCTTTGTTTGGATTGAAAGAACTGGCTTCAGCAACATTTGCTTCACTTGTCTTTGCACCCTAAACAGATTCATATTTCTGGAGCCCATTCAACAGTTGGGTAAGCCTCATGTATGGGTGTTCATGACATAGTCTTGAACTACTGGAATTGAGAACAGACTCTCTAAGATTATTCCCACCTTTTTACTCTCATCTATGGTGGCTCCATTAAGCTCAGCCTCATGAAGAGATTTAATTATAATGAGCACATGGTTGCAAACAATGTGATGAGGCATCATCTTCTTGTTCAAGAACAACTTCATGGCATCAAGACATGCCTTTTCATTTGATATCCCAAACATCCCATCAAGTGAATACATTATCTCATAAGCAGTGTTCATATTCTCCTACTTCTTATGAAGCACTTCGACATGCCAGCTAACAAGTAGCTTTTGGCTTTCCGATTGGCATTTTTCCAACAAGAATATGCCTCTTGGGTGGCTCTTTTTACATTAGATGTGGGGGATGGAGGACACTTCTCCCATATGACGAACTTTCATTTTACTTTTTTATTTGGCATAATTCTCACTAGTAAGTTATTCAAGTGTGACTAGGTTAACAATCGGATTAGACATATTGCTCGAATAAATAAATAAACATTCAATTTGCATGAAAGAATATCATAACAAATATATAAGTTTTAGGCATAGCAAATATGATGCATAAATATGCCTGAAAATACATAAAGCATGTATACTAAATTTAACCAACGATAATTCAATTTACCACAAAACAAAGCGTCGTTGTAGGATAGGTCAAATTATTTTGCAAATCAAACCAAGACATTCTCAATTAATAAATGTTAATCAAAATATCTCATATTTTCACATTTATTACTACCATAATTTTGGTCATGGATGTAAGTGCCATTTAATTACATCCTTTATAATTGTAACCAACTGTTTAGGATTCTTAAGACCTAACTTTAAAATGCCACCATAGGGTAGGTTAAATTAAACACATATTCCGAATTCCTATCATGAGGAAGAACAACCTTGCTTCAATTCAAATAGACACCCTTCATAGGGAGGACAAAATCAGTGCTGTCTCAAAGCACCATTTGAACCTTAAGATGTTGTTCTAACAGTGACGACCAATGGGTTGTATTGTCATACAACACTCTCCCATGTAATGTTTTGCAAATATGTACTTTATTTATAAAACATCTCATGGTTTGCAATTTTAAAGATGTAGACATTTTATATTTCTAAATTTATAAAATTCCAAAATTTAATTTCATATATGTAATACTATTTTGCAAATCAAATTTGCAACTGTTAATTAATTTACAACGCATATTGTATATTTACAATTAAAAAATTTTTAATGTAATAAATAAATGTGTGTGTATGTATGGCATGTTATAAAACATATGAATAGACACACTAGTACTAATATAACATGTTATTATGCATGAACATATAACAAGTTATCAATATAAAATAATGCAGTCAATTCGCCAATTGAGATGGATTTGACCGAGTTCCTTGGATATTTAAATTACAATCCAATTGAAATAGTGAAATCAAAATAAATTTCTATTTTACTTTAATCTTCAATATCTTCATGCGTCTTCTTCTAATTCTTCTTGAATCGTCATATTACATCTAAAGCAAAGAAGTGGAATAGAAACAAGAAAACAGTTGAACAACAAAAAACATGAAATCAAAATTTTGGCTCTAGTGCATGCACGTGACTACATGTCCTTACTATCCACACGCAAGGCCGCAAGCCAAAAAAGGGTACGGCCGTAAGTGCTTACTGCCTTCGCAGGCTGCTACGTGCCATGAAGTGGTGTGGTTGAGTGGCCCTACAGTACAACAGGCACTGGAGCCTTTTGCTTTGTTTTTTATATTTTCTCAATAGTTTCTCAAACTGTCAACCTCGGACTATCTCATAGTCGTTGGTTCTGATTTTTTGGGTCTTTGTGGGATTTCGGGTCCTTAAGAATTCTTATGTCTTTAATATTACAATAATATAAATTGCAAAAAAAATAAATTACAAAAAATCCTAATCCTTTAATTTCGAGCAAACATCAATTCTAATAAAATTAAAATAACGGTTATCAAAGAGATCCTTAGAACCATATAATTAACAATCGAATCCACCATCCATACATTCACCATTCATCACATGAATAAATAATTAAAACATACATATTAATGCAAAGTGCCTACGTATCACATACATACAATAATAAAGAACATATATATTTATTTATTAATGATTATCTCATAATCATTACATAAAATTAATATATTCTATAACCAACTTTGATACCAATTGTTGGTTTTAGAAAACATTTTTAACAAAATGTAGCAGAAACGTGGTAAATGTATGGATCGTGTATAACTAAATTTTTCTAAAAACCTTTAGCAAAATTCAATAGATTATATTAATTTTATGCATAAATAAATATATAAATACTTTGCTTACCGATAGAGGGATGAAGGTGAACTGAAATGAGGGTTCCAAAGGATGTTCTATATCTACGAAACCAATATCTTCCATGCCTAGTCCTCGGTAATGGATGGACGCACGTGCAGACGTAGAAAGAACATAGTTTCTAGTGATCATTTAAGAAATAGAAGAACTTTTCTTCTTTGTCTTTCTCTCTCTTCTACACGCCTATGAATGTTTTTCTAAAGAGTACTTTTAGTCTTTCCAAGACTCACGAGTGTGTTGCTAAATGAATAGAAGAGGCCTATATTTATAGAGAACAATAAAACTAATCAGTTTTGAAAAGTCTCTTTATTTTAATTTTAATATCAAATATTTAATTCAAATAAAAGACACAAGTTTCCCATTACTGTATGTACAAGGCACCACACACAAATAGATACTATATATGTGTGTGTGGAGCCAATTTAGAGAAGAAGGAAGAGAAAATCTGCTTGTTACCCAGTCTCATTTGTCTCCACATTAAACTTTTCATATTGGAATTAAATCACATTTATTCAAAATTGAAAATGATAAAAATGAAAACTTTGTAAACAAGATTTGATGTGCTCAAGAGGACATTCCTTTTTGCACTTGGGCGCTACACATAATGGAACCCACACACTCTGTGACTCCCAAAATCAATTATTTTATTGTATTTATTAAACAATTGAATTATTCAATAAATATAAATTAACTCATAATTAATTTATTTTGAGTGATATTTAATTTAGAATTCTATAATTCTAAATTAATGATTTAAACTAATAATTTCATTTGTCCAAACAGTATTTATAAGAATGGGAAGGGACTAAAGGACCCATAATTTCAAGCTCCTATAAAACAATATATTAATTAAACTCTTTAATTAATATATTACTCTTTTATTAATTCTAATGTAACTCCACTAAGTACTTGGTATTGAATTCTTGAAATTACAAATATTCAATTACTCATTTCTCAAAGCCGTTCATTTGATGTAGTCATTACATATAAATTGATCCTTCATAAATAATTCATAATTAGAGCTAGGTAAAATCCGTTAACGTCTCTAATTACTTCTTTATACTTTACTACCATTGATTCTGTAATGATAATGAATAATAAATTCATGAACTTAATCATGAATTGAGTGCTCTTATTATTTAAGTCTCAAATCAATGCTCAAGAGAATTATTTATCTACTTCTCGTTTGAGAAGGAATAGATTCTATCTTGTAATATTAACATTCCCAATTACTTACTTCATCATGCCTCCTAGATACAAAGAATGAGATTTGATCTTCAAATCCATACTGAGTAAATCAAAAGATATAAATCTATAAATAGAGGTATGCAAATAACTCAGGATTAAGATCATCTTATATATGATCATCTATCGATGTGATTAAAACTTGTTATATTTAAAGGAAATTATTAGCTATTCATATCTGATCATGTCCTCGTCCTACCTAATCTCATTACAAATAGTGTACTCATTTAATGACTCACTATATTAGGTTTGGATGAGATCGTTTCATGTTTAAAGGAAATGACTTGCACTAGTAACGTTCAATTAAAGATTCTAAACTTTAATTGAATGGTTAATAATAATAATTTATTATATATTACTGACTATTTTAATTATCATCTTTAAATATTATCCTCTTGTATATAACGATTATATATAATATTTAAAGTCATATAAATAATTATAGAATTTTTACGATATTATTAAAGTATTCAAAATACATAAACATAAATAGAATAAATAAATTCACTTATTTATTTATAAATATGTCTATTTTTTGGACCTGTCAAATTCAATTCACAATAAAACTTATCAAAACCCCAAAATACATACATTGTATATTGTGTGGATTTGCATACTAAATCTACAAACGATATGCATATTTAACCAATAATTCTATGCTGCAGACAACAAAAAATAAAAAATAAAACATAAAATAGATACAGAAAATTCGTACAAAAAATATTTAATGAAAAGCTGAATAAATGTTTATTGAAGAGCATCCAACGTGGATATCCAAGTGAATTATGATATAGATAAAGCCACCTTCGCTTGTCTCTATTTACTCCCTATTTTTTTATTTTCTTTTTCCTTTTAAGAAAGAGTTAAAAAAATTCAAAACCAAAGCAAAATTTGCAAAAACCAGATCTTAAGATTGCGCAAACTGTGCAATCATTTCGGAAGCTCACAAAAATCATTAACACTTATACTATGGCAGGCTGCGCCTAGCCTGGCATGTATGAGGGCCAGGCATGGGCCTACCCCTTAATCCGTAGGCCTAGCTCGGTCCTGGGCTGTAATTGACTCTTAATTCTCAACAGTCATACGACAAGATTGCATTTACAAAATGGACGCCAGTTTCCGCAACCAGTTTTCCACCAAGTCTCAATATACTTGGAGTGATATAAATGACCACAATTGGGAAAATTGTGTAAGATTTTTCCTTCTGAAAAGTCCATGTAACAAATACAGGTTTCGTCACAGGTGGCAGACCCTCACTTGAAAAGATGTAAAGTGGTAAAGTGTTAATACTTACTGCAGATGAAGTTGAGCTTGGAGTACTTCATTTGCCACGTTGCCTTGTGGTGCTGCAAGTGATAAAGCACTTTTTTATGTTTGGCATAAAGATAAAGGAACGAAAGAATAACTTTCAGCCACATTAAGTGTGTGCACACGTGTGTGTCTTTCTTTCAAGTTTAACGTCACCTCTAGGAATATGACTTGACTAATTTTTGCATAGTGAGCTTATTAAAAAGAAAATGGATCCATAACGTTTTAATATGCGGAGAAGTGGAAGATTATGGTACTTATTCTAAAGGGATTGGATTCGTCTATGGTGATAGATGTATGTACTCCATTAAGCTTAATGGTTGTTGTGTCATCTTCATGTTAGGCTTAAAATGGATTGTTAGCAATGTCAAATGAGCTGGGCTGCCCATGGCCCAGCCAACAATAGTGTAGGGTACGACCCAACCGAGCCCTACTTAAGGCTGATCTTTTAGGGCCGGCCCTACTTTAGCTCTATAGGGCTTGGGCCCAGGTTCAGCACAGCCCTTCAAGGGCCAGGGCGGGCCCATCTCAGGGTTGAGCCTGAGGTGAAATGACTTATGTCAAGGTTGAGCCTGAGGTTTTCACCTCAAGCATGGCCCTCTATTGAAGAGGGCCGGGCCTGACACAACATAAGTCCATCATGGGTCTAGGGTCAAAAAGGCTGAGCTGACACGACATGGCCCTTTTAACACCTCTATGGATTGTTTAGGCATTTTAGAGGAGGTAGTTGTTTTATCTTTTAATTAGCTTAATTAGCTGCGTACATTTTGATAATTAGCATCTACACCTTGATAATCAATAATAAAGCACTCTTACATTATAACTCCATGGGTTAAAATCCCACTACTAATAAAATAATACTTTTCAATCAAATAGGGATGAAATGAATCTTTCTTCATACTAATTAAAAAGTGCAACCATGGTAATGATTTTAAGTTTTGACGAGTAAAGTGCTAATTTTTTAAGTTTACCAGCAAACACTAAATTCAGTATAAGATATTGGAGTTAATTACCAAAGAGACAAAATTCTTCCAAAGTTGACGATAGTTCCCACCAAAGCCACCTGACTGAAGAAAACTGTGAGGCTTATTGAAAGCAACTGAATATCAAATAATGGTAATTCATATGATCTTCCCTTTCTTTTTCCTGTTTTATAAAATCTTAAGGACGATTGGGATTAGAATCATAGAATAATGGTTGTAACCTATCAATCCACCAATATTTGATTAATGCCTTAGTTATCAAATAAAACTAAAAACAAATAAAGCCAAATCCGAAGAGCAAAAAATATCTGTGCACTTGGCCACAAAAATTTCAAATCCTTTTTGTTTTTGGGGAAAAAAAGGAAACAAGGATATATATATATATATATATATATATATATTTAGGTTAAAAAAAGGAAACAAGGATATATATATATATATATATATATTTATATATTTGTGACATAAGAATATAATCTTGTTAATAACATGGAAATTGCAAATATATACAAAAATCTTGACTTTTACTTATATATTAAATTCGCATAGAAATTGTTTATATTTTTGTGTATGTAAACATATGTAGTTCTCTTTTCTTCATTTTCTAGCATGGCTCATTTTTATCATTATCTGACCAAGTGCCAAACAGTGACGACGACAATATAGGACTGCGGGCATTGAGCCCCCTTAACTTTCCTCTCCCCCTATACATTTATATAACTAATATAGTGAAAATTACACAAAAACCTCCCCAAAAAATTAAATATATAATTTAATACCTTAAAATTTAAAAAAAATTAACTTTCTAGAAGGCCCAATAGAGTCCCAATCTTTATAAAGCCTTTATATGAAAGAAAAATTGAAACCGTAGTCTTCTTTTATTAAATTAACGCAGTAAATAGTTGAATTGTTGAAGAGATTCGAGTGTTACCGTTATTTTGATATTAGGCTTTGATTAGATTCTTTTCTTTTCTTTCCTTTCTTTTGAAAGCAGGTTTAATTAGTTTCTCTCAGTGATATCTTTTCATGTAAATGTGGATTTGATTAGTTAAATACACTACACTCATTGTGTTCACATGTTCATTGTCAAAACTAGATTTGTAGATGAATATGTTTTTCCACCAATATTAAGGGGCAATTAGTTGAGCAATTATGCTAACATATTTTAAACAAAAATTCAGAAGTCGAGGACAATTGTATAGTATTTATAGCTATAGATTGATTAAAATTCTATTTCAATTATTAACCTTCCCCCGATAAAAATTTCTGGCTTTGTAACTAGTACCAAGCAATCAAAACAACTATTAAAAAAAAAAAAAGATAAGAATCTGTCTCTACCCCATTAAATAGTAATTATATGCCTTTTAAATGTGGTTATGAACTTATCCTTCTTTTTTCTTTTTCTTTTTCTTTTTGGAAGAAGTATAAGCTTAATTCCTTAACAAAAAAAAAAAAAAGAATAACAATAGCAATGTATCTTCAATATGAGGCATGTATTAGGTATAAATTTTGCTAAAAGAAACTTAAAGAGATGAAGGTCCTACAATAAGTTGCACAAGAAATGGTAGTTACGAGGGTGGTTAGTTAAGATGTTGAGGTAAGGAAGATAGGATGATAAGTACCTGTTTCTTTTCTATTCCTGTGTTCTATTTTCCTTTTTATATTGCAAATATTTTACTGTTGTCTTGTTGCAAACAAATTTCTGTTCTTGAATATATATTCTCTTTCATTTTGGTCTAATCCGTGGTAGAAAATAAATTATTTAAAATAAAATAGTGTTTATTAGGCATGTTCCACACCCTTGCAAGATTCCTTTTTACAACCCAATAAAGTTTATTTTAAGGAAAAGGAATTTGAAGCCAAAATAATATGTAATCTATCAAATAAATTATAGATTATTTTCTAGGATGGGAAATGATGAACAACATTAAAAACCTGGGAATTTGTAGTTTAATACTAGATTTTTCTACGAAAAATATTGAGTTCTCAATCTCTCTAGAAACTCTAGAAGACAACTTATTTTATAAAGTGAGATATGACTAAGTATATGCAATTTTGCTTTCTTTTTTTTTTTTTTTTTGATAGGTTATATAAACAGTTATGTTAATGATTACTCATATTCTCAAAAATGAGTTTATTTATGGCGCCGAAATCAGAAATTATAGTAGTAAGTAACTCTTTTGAAAAACTAATTATAGTAAATGACATGTATTAAAAATATTTGTAGTAAATATCATATTTATAAAATAAATAATTTATGTATTACTTATTTACAATGTAAATAGTTCTTACTTACATAATAAATAGATTTAAGATACAAAAAATTTATTTACCCTCGTTTACAAGATAAATGATTCTCATTTATATAGTAAAAAAAGTTATTTACGTCGTAAATCTCCTATTTATTATATATATTTTCAAAACCTATTATTTACTTTAAAAAGTTTAAAAATGTGACACCTGTTATTTTCCTAACAGGTATTATGGTAATTAAATTAATTATCAGTGTGCCAATTAAAATTTGTTTCATCTAAAATCTAAATCATTTTTTTTTCTACCTATTTTTAGATTTTCTAAAATTTTTCTATACCTATTTAATATATTTACCAAAATGCTATTGGAATTTCTAAATAATTATGAAAATGCCATTTTGGTATTATCGGAGGAGACTCATTCTTACCAACTCCCTCAATTATTTCCCCTCTTCCTATCTCTTTCATGTCTCTGTTTTTTTCTTTCTCCGTATCTCTCTCTCTTTTCTTTATTTTCTTTTTCTTTATTCTCTTCTTCATTCCTCTTTTACAAAGAAGCAAACCGGGGAGACCAAAGAAGGAAACTCAAGTTATTCTTTCAAAAATCTCCACAAACAACTTCTCACAAACTCAAGGATTGAGAAGGCCTAGATGTTTACAAGATCAAACCACTTTTGAGCTAAGTTTTTTAGGTTAGATTTTTAAAACTTTAACTTTGATTTTAAGTTGTATTTTGGTATGAAAATTTGTGAGAAATGTGTTTTTGATGTTTGAGAATGATTATATATCATTTTTAAGCTTAGAAACATGTTAGAAACTTGAATTTTGATTGAGAATGGGTGAAGAGCAATCAAGAACTCGTCTGTGAATTTTTTCAAATTTTATGTCGTTTTTCTGGCTTTCTGTTGTTTTTTCTATAAAGGAAAAACGACATATCGTTTTTCCAAAACAGATATTTAATAAAAATAAAGACCAATATTGATAAGAATGATCATAAGATATCCACTGGAATTGAACATAATATATGGAACTTGGTAAGAATGATCATAAGATATCCACCAAAATTGAACATGATAACATTGATGAATAATATTGAAAACTAACTAACCATACAGGTTTTAATATAGTAAGGACAAAAACATAAAGGCGAGTAATAGTTTTCCTACTGAGCATGTTGTCGTTCATTCCCTTATATTTCTATCTTTTCAGGACTCACTAAGTATAAGGTAGCTACAAGAAACATAGTTAAGGAAGCTATGTAACCGCATTACGTTGGAATTGCTCATTTGTTAAGTATGTCCATCATGATAATGTAAGCATCGAATGTTACTTTCTGTGACTATTAAGATTTATTGAGGGTTCGAATAATGATGATGACAATTTTGTATTATTAAATTTAAGGTGCGACATTAAACTGTGGTTCAATTGTTGTTTGTATTTTTACTTTGTTTTGGGAGTTTTTATTTAAGTTCCAGGCAAACTTTTTGATGATTTATTTTATTTTTTAATCTTTATTTTATTTAAAAAAAAACTGTTAACCCCCACTTAGGGGTATTACAAAAAAAATTACTATTTCCCTGACCATTCTTCATGAAATTATGCTAAAACAAAAAAATGCTCGTTCATTTGCTTTTGTATTTTTTAAAAAATGTAGAAGCAAAAATTAAACCTAACATTTTTCTATTCATCTTTATACCCGAAATTAATTAAGCATTTTAAATATTAATGTTATGTTTGAATTTATATCAAAAGGCAACCCAATTCAAGTTATTACCATATCAGGTATAAGATGGCATTTTATTGCAGTCCAATTCAACAAGGGATTTAAGAAATATAGATACATATATTATTTATTAAAGGGTTTTTTTAAATAAAATTATCTTTTAAATATATTTTCTTTTTTTTTATTATTTAAAATTGGTTTTGTATATATTTTCGGTTGGGTGTTGTAACATCCGAAATTAATTAAGTGTAGTTGGAATGTAAAATGGTGGATTAGTGTGCCATAATGAATATTTTAAATTTAATTTGATCATTTCGTGAAATTTCTAAATTTATGATAATTTTGGTTATTTTAATGATTTTTAATCACTATTAATTATTTTTAATTTCTACTTTAAATACTGAAAACAAAACAACTTGTCAAATAACCAACACGTCCCACTTTGAAAAACCACGTGCAGGGTGTGGTATTGAAAACTGCTTTCTTTTCCTTTATAAAAACATCACTCTCCCTCTCTCTTTCTCTCTTTCTCGTCACTCTCCCTCTCTCTTCCCCTTGTTCCACACTCTCTCTCTCTCATTTTTCTCTCAAAATTTTGAAACAAAAATCGATCCCAAGTTTCGGGTTAGTGGATTGAAGGCTTAGGAACGCGGTTTAGCAACTACAAACACAATTCAAAGCTTCAATTCAAGGTTAATTTTTAAATTTTAAAACTTTTTTAATTTTTTAATTTTTCTTGGTATTTTGAAATTTAAGCTTTTCGAAGCCTAGAAAACCCTTGATCTAAGTTAAAGAAACTTAGAATAACTAAAATCTAAGTGTTGTTTAATCAAAAACAGATTTAAATCAAGATTTTTTATTTTTCTCCATTTTTAGATTTTTTCAAAAATTTTGTTTAAAACTTGTTTTAAAGCATTAAAAAGTAATCTACCATGTTTTTCTATCAATTATGATCATTACACATGCTTGAGAATTGAGAAAACAGGTTGAAATTGAAAATTTGGGCTCGGGGAGGCTGAAACCCGTGCCTGAAAAATTTTGAAATTTTTCCAGATCGGCAGGCCAAAGTTTATGTTCGGTAGGAATTTCAAGATCGGCAGGCCAAAGTTTATATTCGACAGGCCAAATTCATATGACCGGCAGGCCAAACCTGAAAAAGTTCGGCCAACCGGACCTGGACCTTCGGTAGGCCGAACTGCATAATTCGGCCGACCAAACTAAGGGACCGACAAACCGACCGTGCATGGTAAAATTTTATGATTTTTCACCCGTTTTTATCGTTTTGAACCCCGATTGAAATTTTGACTTTGTATAATGATTTCATAAACCTAAATGGCACACTAGGACACCATGAGATGATTTAGTAACATAGCATATCTCAAGTTATATACTGATAAACTAAGTTATTATACATTTATGGTTGTTCGTGGATTCGTGGAGCTAACGTATAGTAGACCGGGATTACGGTGTAGGACACCGACACGAGTATCGAAGTAGGATTTCTATCCCCTTTCTTTGGTAGCCATGATTTTAAAAAGGATTGCCCACAAAGAAATTTTCCTTCTTAAATGTTTTCTATGAATGAGATTTACCATATATTTTCATTATTGGCTAAATAATGAATGATCATAATAAATATAATGAGAATGTTCGGTAAAAGAGACACGATTATGATGTGACACTGGATGTGTCAGTTGGTACCGTCCGAAATGATATTATAGGGCATGATGCCATGAACAGAGAATGGGTCGTGGGGAGAGCGACCTTGGGGGCAGGTCCTGAAACCCAACTGGACCACTACAGTGGTTATTTACATATGGTTTGCTTAGGAAAAGAAAATGGTATTCTTTCTGATCGACCAATTAAACTGTTTTGGTAAGATAAAACTTTTATTAAATTTTCATCTATTTATTTATTTATTCTAGTTCGTTTTCTATATGTTTATTTGAATGATGAAATTTCTTTCAAAATTAAAATGTTTTCATAATATAATCCTACTAAGCCTTTTGCTCACATTTTATTTGTTTTAAAATCTTTTTCCTCTAGGCAGATATCAGCTTAGGATCAGAGAAGAGTCTGTTGATCGGACTTGCAACCAGTAGAAGATTTGGGTAGGTTGTAGAACAGGCAATTCAAGGCATGTATAATTCTTAACTTTCTCTTTTATTTTGGACTGTGGTTGTAAATTGATATTGTCAGTATTATGTGTGTGCACAAGATGTGGGTCGGTGAAACCCATTCTCACCTCACCTTATATTTTTATTATTTCCTTATTACTTATTTTGTTATCCTTATTCCTTTGAAATATTATAATTGCTTGTTTTAAATAAAAGGTTTTAAAATATTCACATTTTAATAAATAATCTCCTTAATTTTTAAACCTATGTTTTAACTAATTTTTTAATTAATTAACTTAATTAATCTGCCACGTAACCTCCCGTATTCTGAGACATGACAGGTGTAGTATTCGTATTTACACACATTTATATAGCGCAATTCCCCTGTTTATGGTGAAGGAACTTTTATTTTGAATCTTGTACATTCATAAAACTGTAATGTGTAATATCTTAACAAGTAATGAGAAGATCTTTACAACATTAAAAAACGAATTGGACTAAAACCGATAAAACGACATTAATAAATGATACGTTTCCTTAAAAAATGATACGTTTCCTTAACGTAATATTTTAACCATTAACTTCGTCGAGTTATCACAAAATCCTATTTTTTCTACCAAGATTATAACCATTAATTTCATCCAGTAATTTAAAAAATACATAAATTGGTAATTTTTTTTTTAAACTAACAAATTGATTCCTTTTAGTACGATTATTATTGTTTTCTTTGCAACGCAATTAATTTATTCACTGGGTTATTTTTCTGGTTGTCATTATAAAGGGGAAAGCCAACAAATATCGGCTGCGGCAAAATGGGCAGCCCATTACCAGCGATCCCAACACTACCGCCGACTTTATCCTCTATACGCCAAGAGAGAGGCGCATGTTATCTCCTTTGAAACAAACACGTCCACGTCATTTAACACCTTTTAACATCTTTTTCTTGTTTTTAAAACTTGTAACCCTTTTGATAAATTTAACCCTTTCATGGTACAAAGACAGTTTTGCCCGTTAGTAGAGTGTGTGTGTTTTAGCGTTAGATTAACTTTTAACTGTCTGATTTATAAATGAAAACAATATTGTCACAAATCAAAGTTAAAATCTTGATCTGACGGCTAAAAATCATGTTGCATAGGTGAAAAAATTGCCTTTCTATTAGTAGAATTCCCGATAAGTTATCCTTTGAATGTTTTTAATTATTGCAAATGACTACTTAAATTTAATACAATATTATAGATATAGTACCCAATTAGTGACAAATGTTAAAATTTGAAAATAGATGCTCTCGTGCACATGATATATGCATAGAGTTTTCACCTTAATATTAAAAATCATGCTCAGTTAATGCAGTACTTTGTTAAACTTAAGGGTTTTTACTTTTTAAGCCTTTCTTTGTGGATCCCCACCAATTGAAGTGAGTCAAAATCATTTGTTTTATTACAAATTTGATTATTAAAGAGCAAATACCTACTGATAAGTTAGTTTTTAAGTATTCACTTGACAATTGTCTGTATTTTTATGAAAAAAGATTTACGTAGTAAAATAAAAAATTGAAGGGTAAACATACTAAGGTGTTTGAGAAGTAAGAATCAAATACACTGTAATATGTAGAAGCTAATTATAGCAATTTTTTATATTATACCATGTAAAAGCTTGTATGGTTTGAGTTGAAATTTTACTTCCTCAAGTGCGATTGGTGCAATATTTAAGAAGTTTAAGAACAAATTTGCTATATTCTTTTTGTAAGACATAGTTGGTCTGGCACAACAAGATATTCTGGGGGCTGTCGTAGCTATTATTCTTTTCAGCGGACAAAAAAAAAAAAAAGAAGAAGAAGAAGAAGAAAAAGAAGAAGAAGTAAAAAGGAAAGGAAGAGAGGAAAAGAAGAGAACAGAATAGCTCATACGTCTCTGTCTGGGCTTTCTTTCTCTCTCTCTCTCGTCTCTCCTTGAACAAGACGGACTAAACCCACAACCGAATCCATTCAGCTCTCCTACCAGACAGATTAGAAGATTAATCTTCTGGGAAATATTTGTACTTTTTTGCTTTGCTTTTGTTTTTCACCAAATTATTTATTTTTTGTTGGTTGGTGAGGTTAAAGATGTTGGTGGCGAATAGTTTTGATATTGGCAAAAGGACGCCTTCTTTTCTGCCGCTGAGGAGGTCCAAGAATCCGCTGATATGTATGATTTCATTTTCCCCTCCTTTTTCTTTTCTTTTTTCACTTTTTTAATAAATGAGTTATTTTGTTATGTGGGTGTGAACTGTTTCTACTTTTTTGTTGGTGGTTGTACATAGCTGGGCTATTTTGTAAAGAATTTTCAGAGGGTTGTGTTGGAATCCTGAAATTTGTTCTGTTGCCTTGTAGTTTTTAATATGCACTAGTTGCGTTTTTTTTTTTTTTTCCATTTTCTTTTTGGTTGGTTTTCCTATAAATTCACTTGGATTTGTTGGTTTCTGTCATATTTGTATATCAAGTTAAAACTTTTCTTTTGGTTTTTATATTTATTTGTATATCATACTTGCACGGGTTTTTATTTTTACATAAGCTAATGTCTGTTTCTTAAAATAAGAAAACTTGAAACGACCTTGTGCACCCATTTACTTTTACAGAAACGTGCAAATGATTTTAATCTGATTAAAATGACTTTTTATTTTTTATTTTTTATTTTTTTTTAATTTTTTTTTTTTTTTTTTTGTGGAGTATATATGTTTTATAGTGGCATTAGAGTCTTTGTGGATGCTTAATTTTGCAGAAGGGAGTTATGCAGAACCATTTCCTCCCACTGGTTATCTCAGTTTCTTGCCAATTATTTTTCTATATGTAGCAGTCAGAATGTTTGTAATTTTTTTTTTCTGTTTTACTTTTCCAGAATGGAATCAGCATACAGGACATGGGTGAGGGAGACGAGAGAGAGACCATCACTGGAGAATCTTGATGAACTCTCTAGAGAACTGCAAACTGCTTTAGGTGCTGCCAAATGGCAGGTAAGCCAATTCTATTGTAAAACTCCAACCATATATTGGTTCTTATGTTCTTGGAGATTTCTACAGTAGGGTATATCCTACTAGTAGTGCATGTTTCTAAAGTATGCAGCTTAAGCTGGAGATTTTCTTCCATATTTAGTAATCATCTTTGTTTTGAACTGTGGATGTTGATTAGTTAGAGGAGTTTGAGAAGGCTGTCAGATTGAGCCATGGACGTCGTGGCGAGGATAATTCAACAGCCAGACATAGTCAATTTATTGCAGCAATTGAAAGTCAAATTTCCCGCATTGAAGCAGCTTTAAGAGAATCGTTTCTTGAACAAGGAAAGCAACCTCTCGGATGGGTAAACCTGGATAAACAGGAATGTGATGATTTAGCTGCATTTCTCTGTAGGACGCCCCAGATCACGCAAAGTGCGAAGAATGAACATGTAGAAGTTAGACCTTCCATTAAAAGCACTGGCGATGAAACTCATTTTAGGAGTAAAGATACAGAATTCCAATCTAGCTCTTCCACCGAAAAAAAAAAACTCTTGATGAAATAATCTTTGTTAAAGATGAATTTCCTATGGACAAGATTGTGAATTACACAATGGAACTGGAAGGAAGGGAAACTTTGGGATCAAGGGATGATATAATTAGTCAAGCAGATAGAACAACAAATGCAAGAAAAACATGGAGTAAACCAAATTTTGGTGCTCTGAAGATAGTAATCGCTGATGAAGATGGACAGAAAAATAAATCAACGTCGCAATTTGAGGGTACACCAAAAGAAAATGGCCCAAACTTGTTTTCTGGAAGAAAAGGTGTGGAGAACTTTCCTGCACAACTGGAACGGTTAATTTGTTCAGCCAGGTAATTATATATATCTTTCTTGAAGAGGTCAACAAAGAAAAGAAAAATTCAACGAGAAGGGGAAAAAAAAAGAAAGAGAATACTGCCTGATGTGATGGTTCTTTATTTTTCCTCTCTTTATTTTGGGAGGGGGAATTGGATTGCAGATGCAAAATTTACATGTTTCTGTGTTGCAGATTTTTGGTCGGGTTAGTGGGTCTCAAAGGCCATTGCATTATCCACTGCGCATGCTATATGGATGTTCGGTACAAGTTACACTTGTCTTGATGCTAACTATCTTTTTGATTGGTAAGCTCTTGATTCCATTGAACCAGCAATTGACGCTAATATTATAGAACACCAGCTGCTTTCGTGGAGTCCACTCCTGTAGTTCAAGTAGAGAGTTTGCAAGGTTTAATCCCCTTCTCATCATTAGTTTGCTGATGAACATTTTATGGAGTTTGTAATCTGAAGAGAAGCTGTGTTATCTGGATGATGATTTTATTCAGGAAATGTCTGATTTGAAATTTGGTTTTTGTTTTTTGTAATGCTAGTCCAATTGAAGGATATATCTGTGCAGTTCCATTTCTACTATATTCGAATTGAGAACAAGCGGTACTTTAATTCATCGGATAGGGATAAAAGGTAATTTCATTGCCTATACGTATTTCTATCTACTTGCTACGAAGAGTAAGATTCATTTGGTGTATCTACAGTACTATGATTTTACCTTTCAAGAACCTACCATGGTTCAGGAGGGGACAAATTTAGTATATTGTATTATCATTTTGTAATCACTTTGATTTTTTTTTAACTCAAAATAAATGGTAAGTTTTATCAATTTTAAACCAATTAGATTCTTTTCTGCCGGTTTATTTATGTAAAGTTCACGTTTAATCCTAGCGTAATGGTTTGAAATCTATCCACCCTGCTGTCGAACAAAAGAAAAAAAAAAAAAGATAGAAAAAACTCCATCCCTCTTGTCTTGAATAATTTGATCACTTCTGGGGATGCATTTTTGAGTTCCTTTTATGTCATTAATAGAGTGGTTTCAATTTTTGATAGACATCCTAACTATCGGTCATTGTTGCTCCCAGGAAACGGAATTTGGATATGGTTTGATTTTAGCCATGTGCTACTCTGCATAAATAGCCTACCGAGAGGATGCCTGTGGCATTAGGCATCAACATGGTTGTTAACGGGGCTTTCGAGCATGCAAAAACTACAGCCTCACTGAAGTTCTAAGAGTGAGGAAGGCAACAATATTAAGGTTGTGTTTTAAGATTTACTGGTGTCCAGAAAATGTAAATACATTTGTAGAGTTTCAAGAACGTGTCAATGTAGACAATCATATTCTATTTTAAGTTCTAAATGTCAAACATGCAGTATAATTGTCAATGATTGTATCAGGAGCCCAATTCGGCGATATTACGCGTAACTTTTCTCCTCCAGAAAGTGATTTTTTTTTTTTTTTTGGCAGAAAATTCTCTAGTAGGGTATGAGAAAGTACCCCACCAGTTGTTAGGAACCTGAGTCTACTCCGCACACTCACACTGTTGAGAAAGGATGAGAGGGTATAAGCGCCAGTCTGTTATTGAACTTAATTTACCGGGTGTTTAGCAAAGTGATGGGAACTGCAGTTTCTACTACAAACTAAGTTATGAAGAGTAAAAAACTCTCACATATTACAATACCAATAAAAAAAAATTACTACAATATAAAGCTCTCATATGCTACAATAAAAATAGTTCTCACCACTAGTTTCTACCACTTTTCAAACACCCCGTTAGCAAATTGAATTACAAAGTTTATATTGCTCTCAGCCAAGTTGTAGCATCCACAACCACAATTGTCGTTGTATATCCTATGGATAATGATCAATGTAATCCAACGTACATATAGAACGATTGAGGGAAAACATTCTCATTTGTTTTTTTCAATGTAGGACTCTTGTAAGTTTATTTTTTTAAAGTACTAGTTGGAGTTTAGCTTGTTGAAATTTTTTATTCACGAATATTAAATTTTCTAAGGGTTTAGTTTCTTTTCTTAATTTATTATTCCATTTATATGTTTAGTATAATTCTCAAACTAACTAGTAAGAGATCAAAAGTCTATAAATAACACATAAAAATCTATTAGAGTAAATTGCTTTAATAGTTTCTAATTTTTCATAAAAGTAAACATTTAATCTCTTAATATTTTATTTTTGATTTATTAGTCTCTAACCTTTTATTTTAATTGCTAAATAAACGGTCAAAAAGTTAATTTTAGACCGAAAAAGATAACAAACTGATCCCAAAAGTTATCAAAAAGTGACAAATCGGTCTTTAAAGTTATCAAAAAGGGGACAAATTGGTCCTTAAAATTAATTGTTTAACTATTTAGTTAGTCATTTAGTAGCTAAAATGAAAAGTTAAGGACTGATAAATAAAAAATAAAAGGTTGAAAAATTACACTTTCCTAAAATATTAAGGACTACGTACTTTTGCCTTAAGTTAACTATCATGGGGTTTAATTAATAATCACATTGATGGTTGTGGTGAGGGCACTAATAAAGAGAAGATCAAAATTGAATTGAAAGGACAAACAATACGTTATCTGGTGTGAGAGTTGCTGATAACAGCACAAAACCTATGTGACTGATAAGAACAGAAATACCGTTGGGCAAAGTAACCAACGAATTTAGGACTAGTTAAGAATTCATGAACGAAGCTAGAAGGTAAAGAGCAACGTACATGATGTGTTGCACCAGTTTCCAAAAGCCATGAAGATTATTTATATGAAACGGGGACAAAGATGAGGAAAGGGAAAGTATAGCACTGAAAATGGAAATAAAGGCAATGGAGGGTCCAGGTTGCTGCGGTTTAGGAGTGGCACGAGGAATGCCTCGAAGCTGCTAACTCGGGTGTGCAATGAGCTGGTGGCATTGACATGAGGTCAAGATCCCGAGAGGGACGCCGGTAGAACCAGATCCACAATCATCAAAAAGAGAAAATCTAGTTTGATTTACATAAGCCTTGGGAGAAGATGTCGTATGTTTTTTTTTTTTTTATGTGGATGAAAATCATTTTTTTTTTGTTCCTTTTCTAGTTTGATATGAAATCCGAGTTGTTGGATTTTTTTCCTTTTGTTTTGTTTTTTTTTTGGCTCTAAATTATTGGATATTTTATGCAGAATGGAAATCAATCTTGATTCCATTAAATACGTAAGTGTTGAGGTCGAAGTTGAGTCGAAGTTGAGGAGGTCGATAACTCCAGCCTTAATAGTGAGGCCCAACAACATGCTACGAGAAGGAAAAGGAAGCTGATCATGATGTCGCTACTTTGATCTTTTAGGTGTTTATTGTAGTAAATTTTAGTGCTTTTATTTTTTAGCTTTAAATTTAGATCTAAATCCGCGAATTGTAAATGAGTTATGACCCTCAATAATACACGGGTTTAAAAATTGACATGACACACTATAATAACACATTTATTGAACGGGTTAATCATGTCATGTCAATGTTAACCCTTCAATAAAGAGTTGTGTTTGGACAAAGTTATTAAATGGGTCGTATTCGTGTTATGGGTCCTAGGATTTACCATCACAACACAAACTCAATCCACTAACATGAATTTCTAGCCCTTTCTAACATTATATCCATTAAATTTTATGATTAGTGGCTAAAACTATTAACAAATTAAGGGAGTGGATGATCAAAATAAATTTAGAAGCCAAATTATGGTAATTCATAACTTTTTTTTTGGGCAATGGTCAGCTTGCCAACCAAATTTTTATCATTGTCTTTTAGGTTTTACCTGCTTGTTTTAATTTATGTGTTTATCAAATAAATATGTCGATGTTTATGTTGTTTAAATTTAGCACGTTTTTGCAGTTTTGCTGGCATATAGCTGTAATAATAGATGTGATCTCCACAACTCTAGTTTTACTTTGTGCGTTACACCCGCTTGTTATCAACGGTAAGTGTGTTGATGCCCGATGAGATTAGATTCTAAGACTTGTCATTTGTGTCTTTAGCATTAGGGATTTGGTTTTGATCGACTAATTTTATTTGTCAACTATAGTTCTTTGTAATGAGCTTAGTCATGTTTAATTTTATATGCCAAGTGGGTCTTTTCTTTTTGAACTTGTGGTTTGCCTCTATGGTCCATCCTTCTTCATTGGTAATATCTAGAGTCAAGTAATAAAATTTTCCTTTAAAAAAATTATGATTGGAGTCTCAATTTTAGTTTTAACGACACAAAAGGTGTGTTGTCTTTTTTGCTTCTTGCTCCTTTCTCGAGGTCGTAAACTTGACTATTACCCTTTTATAATAGTAAGTTCCTCCCTGGAAATTCGGTTTTAGGGGGAAAAACCCAGAAAAAACTATAATTGAGGGAGCATTGCATAAACAAAACAATGAACACGACTGTTGAAAAATAGATCAAAAAGGATCTTCATAAACTTTTTCTTCTTCATGAATCGTATAAGCCTTTTCTTAGGCAAGTATATGGTAGAAAGAGAAATATTAGCCGCTATGATTAGTAAATGATTAGTCAACGATGTTCTGATGTATGCATTTGTATGTAGACAAAGTTTTTAGCAGGTTTGTTAGTGTTGGTTAAAATTCAGTTAGTGAGGCTGTTAATATGACGTCAGTAGGTTTGTGTTAGTTAGTGAATAGCTGATTGTGTAATAAAAAGGAACTATACAGGCGGTGAGGGGATAGGC
>CAMOHE010045587.1:0-35203 GCA_946598075.1 Artocarpus hirsutus | reverse complement strand
TTGAAAACTGAACCGAACCGACCGAAAAAACCGACCAAGAACGGTCGGTTAACCGACCGAATACTCTTGGTATGCGGTGCGGTTTCGGTTTGCCAACTTCAAAAACCGACAAGTGCGGTTCGGTAACCGAACCGACCAAAACCGACGGTTTTTAACCGAATTACACCCCTAGTCACAAGTATTAAGCCTTAAAACTTGTGAAAATAGACTTTTAATATTAAAACATTTTTGAAAGGGACAATGTATATTGAATAAAAAATGAAAGTGAATGTACTAACTAATAAGAATCAAATGTCAAATTTTGTATTTTACATAATTTGACGGTAAATTTGTAACTAAGTTTTGCGTAGAATAAATTTGGCATTAAAACAACATCATATTGAAGAGTGTTTTTCAACTAAAATCAACTTAACACTACATTCTAGATCTCTAATTTGGATTGAAATAGGTTTTAGGATGAGTAACAATTTTGATGCTGACTGTTGCCTCTTTAAAGTTTATTTTATGTACATTTTTAAGCTGAAAACTTTATTAAAAAAATAAAAGTTCTTACGCAAAAGTTAAGAAAATTAAAAAAACCTAAATAAAGGAAAACAAAACAAAATTAAACAACTGAAGAGAAAATCCTAAGATTTTTTTATATTAAATCCCTAACTTCCCACTACAATCGAGCTCCAAGGTCGTAGAACGAATATTTCTTAAGCGGATTATTATTTAATTTCTTTATCGAATTAGAAAGCAAGATCTGACAATTTTTTTTTCCTCAGAGGAAATTGAATAAACAATTTCACATCTTTCTGTGCAAATAAGCAATTATTATTGTCTTCAATCTTTAGAACATCTATTAGATCACAGAAAACTGTTTATTCAAGGCACAATTTGATTTCTATATCAATGTAATTTTTCTGTTAAGTAATTTGATAAACTTTATTATTGTTGTTTTTGTTGTGAAGTGTGGAATTATGGTTATATTTCACTCGTTTAAATTTTTGAAAGGGCTATTTTTCATATTTTGTATTTTATGTTTATTCAAATAATATACTTTTAATTTTTTATCTTATCAAATTTATACCGTTAGGTTGGATTTAATAGACAAATTTATAACTTTTCTCAATCAATCTTTAATTTTAACCTAAAAATTACCTAAATACTTTCAAATTGAAAAATAATAAAACTTTAAAAACTAAAAAACAAACTTTATACTCAAGCTTTTCACTTCAAAATACATAAAACACCCTCAAAATGAGTATTTTTATTGGTTTTTGTTTTTGTTTTTTGAAAGATTTATTTTTTTCTTTTTTAATTAAGAATAATTTTTTTTAAAGGTAAAAATTAACTATTGATCAATATAAATATAAATATAAATTTTTATATTAAATTTAATAGGATAAAAAATCAAAATATAATTTTTAAATTAACATGATATTAAAAGACAAATGTCCTTTTCTGAACGCCTGGTCTTTTCCGAGTAAGTATTAAGATATTTACCCATCTTGATGATAATATGATGTATACGTTTCATCGTGAATCATACGGCTGGCCACAGACTGGACCACAATCCCGCGCGTATATCGAGAGAGTTTTGTCAAAAATTAATCAATCATTACATCCTCTCTCCTTCAACATTGTTTTTTTTCTTTGTCTTTTTTTGACTGAATACGAGGACGATATTCACGTTGTGAATCTTGTGGAGGTGATGCATCCTTAAGCAAAGAAAAATAACTCCATATATTTGTCCCCATGTACATGGGGTGGGGGACATATACGTGACTCCCGTGTCGAGTTAAATTAATACCTCGAGCCCACTTAAGACTAGATCAAATGAATGGACGTGTGAGCGTGTCTGTTCTCACCAAAGTCAAAATCTTAATAAATTTTATGTCCTTTTAATGGCTATAAGTCTTACACCCTATAGAAAAACAAAAAATTTCAATTACCTCAAGGTTAGTCATAATTAGTCTTAGTATACAAGGATGGATTATTATTTAATTTCTTTATCGAAATAGAAAGTAAGATCTGACAATTTTTTTTCCGAGGAAATTGATAAAAAATTTCACATCTTTCTGTGCAAATATGCAATTATTATTGACTTCAATTTTTAGAACATCTATCAGATCACATATAATTGTTTATTCAAGGCACGATTCGGTTTCTGTATCAATGTCATTTTCTGTTAAGCAATCTGACAAAATTTGTTGTTGTTGTTGTTGCGGAGTGTGGAATTAGGTTACATTTCACTGGTTTAAATTTTTAGAAGGGTTTATTTTTTATACTTTGTATGTATTTTATGTTTATTCAAACAATATATTTTTAATTTTTTACCTTATCAAATTTATACTTTTAAGTTGGATTTAATACATAAATTTGTAACTTTGTTCTATCAATCTTTAATTTTGACTTAAAAAATTGATCAATTGTAGCTTATATATGTATGTATGTATGAATATATACATACACACACATCTTTACTTTGCCCACCTCTACAGAGTACTAGTAGCATATTCATGAATAATTCTAGACGTACACTTACATGTAAAAACATTGGCTGAATAAAAAGTAAATTTACATCTTCATGCATTTTAACAAATACAAAACGCAGTAGTTATATTCATATGAATCTTCAAGAATTTTAAGTTTGGTCAGGTTTCTTTTTTATTATTATTATTTTTTGGCTCGCAAAATTAGTGTGTAGTGCCTCTATAAGTTGTTTTTGTTGAGATTTGAGAATTGCCAGAATTGATAGATTGTAATTAGGTGCGAACATACAGTAAGAGATCTCTTAGTAATTAGAAAACGAATTCTAAGCATTACGAGTTTATATGCCTATATAATCATGTTCATTTTATTACAAATGTAACAAGGAAAGTGAAAAATATTTGGCCCATAAATATAGCCATATTTTCGAACCATATTAAAATTCCTTATCTTCTTCTCTTCTATCTTCTTTCTTTTTTTTTCTTATTTATTTTTATTTTCAAGAGTTTTTCAACTCCCAGAAAATGGAAAAAGAAATTACATTAGCTTCAAACATCAAGGTAAAATCTAGTAATTTGGCGTTCAAATACTTATCCTACCTGGTTTATCAACTTGTGCTAATAAAAACAAATACGGAAAATAATAAAGTTAAAAAAAAAAAATCCAAAGGAGGCGTCATAATGCTAACGGCTTTGGAAAAAAGAAATATATTTAGAAATCCAAAGGAGAAAAAAAATGAAACCCCAATTCAGTAATTCTTTAAATGCTCATCTTGCTCTTCAAGATCTCCTATTCTCGTGGAAAACATACTAGGAAGTTTCCTGGTTGAAACCTTGCATTGTCCTGAGAAGAAAAAAATTGCATTATCTAGCCTATCATGAAAGAAGTATGAACAAGACTCACCATTAAAGAACTAACAGTCACATCGTATAGCAATTCTCATTCCATTATTATAAGAAGGGCCCACAATATTTTGAAATTTATGTATTATAACACAATCTCTATTTATAGACACACACTTAGATATATAGTTTTTTTTTTAATATACATACTTTCCTTTCCTTTTTGACTAATAAATATGGATCATCAATATGTTTGTATGTCAGGATGACATGATATATTTATGATTTTATGCTCCATATTTTGAATTTATTAAAAAAATCTCATTATTTTGATGATACATTTAAAACTATACCTCCCAAATTCAAAACCATATTTTATAATTTTTCTATGTTAGTGGTTGATTTTGGTCTTTACGAATTACCCTTAACAAAACAAATTACCAAGTATGGTTTCATATTCATGCTTTTTATTCCCTTGTTTTGGTTTAGAGTACTTTACCAAATTTTATAGAATAGTAGAACAAAAAAGAGGGTAATTTGTTTTTTAAAGTTGTCAAATAAACAAGGGAATAAAAAGCATGAATATGAAACAAAACAAGTTACTAAAAAGAGGGCAAGTTCTAGAGACTCAAGAGAGGAGGGGCGCGTGCATGAATATGAATAAACCCTTCACATCAAGGGAATAAAAGGTCCAAAAAAAAAAAAAACTTGAAAATCGATAATCTATTAAAAGCATATCTCCTCTTCACATTCCAAATCTTCTTAAAACTAATAGATTCATTGCTGGAAACTTGAGACCTCATTTAGCGACATTTTTTCAAGAACCGTAGTAGTAAGGAGAGGGAAAAACATGGAGAGTACGACCAAAAATATGAAAACCATCGTGTTAATTTTGTGAAACCTTTCACGATTGTTTTTACTAAAAACCACCTTCCACGACTGTTTTTACTAAAAACCATCGTGGTAGGTGCAATTTTACATGACAGTTTTTGCTAAAAACCATCATGTAAGATTCAATCTTTCACAATGGCTTTTAGTAAAAACTATCATGAAAGGTTCCGTTTTAATACAAAATTTTTAGCCCCTCTTCCAACGCTATGGCCTTCGTTATTTATTTGAAATTTTCCTAACTCAAAATCTCTCTAACTCCTGCCCTCACGACCCAACCACCAACGAATCCAACCCTCCCACGACATTCTACTAGCTTTGACATTCCCCCATCACTCTCTCCACTACCCCACCATTGTTCGACCCAACCTTCAATGAACCTAGCGCCATTGGTCACCGCTCATCCTAGTCTTTTAACATTCCATTGCCTCCACTGCCATTCGACCTCGTCCCTTGATGTTCCAGCTGCTCTGCCATCATTGGTAAATTTCAAACCGTTTTTATCATTTTTATTTATTATTTAGTTTTAGTTTTAATAATTTAGTTATATAGTTTTATTAGTTTTAATTTTAATTAATTTTAGTGTTATTATTAGTTCTAAACTTAGCGTTATTTAGTAATTTTAGTGTTATTTTGTTTTAGTTTTAATATTTATTATATTAATTTGTTATTTACCATTTATATGTGTTACTTATATTTAGTGTTTGAAAGAACTTTGAACAACATTTAGCATTTTGGTGTATGAAGAGGTTACTTTCTATGTGTTTGTGTATGTGATGCCCACCACATGTTTGATGAAAAGCTTCTATGATCATGTGTTTGTATTTGTGTTTTAATTAATTAGTTTTATTTTCATTATTTTTGTTAATTTTATTTATATATTATGTTAATTAACTCTAGTAGTTTTTGTTAATTTAATTATCTGTTTGTTTTATTGACCATCACTAGTAATTTGTTTAGTTTTTGTTTTAAAATTAAATCAAGTAATTTGCTTTGTTAATTTGTTTTGTTTTAGTTATATGCTTTGTCCATTGTTGTTATATGTTAGTTATGTTAACATTTGTTGCTTAGTTGTGTTGTTCTATGTTAGTTATGTTAACATTTGTTATTTAGTTATGTGTTTGTGTATGTGTTTGTGTAAATTATTTAGGATGCATTGTTAGTATATATGCAAGTTTGAATTTGTAGTTAATTTGTTAATCTTTGTATTTTAGTTTTATTCTATAATGAATTATTATTTAGATTCGATTGGTTTTGTTAAAGATTGATTGGATTATATTGGTTTATGTATTTCGTTTTCGATAAGAATTTGGTAATTTAGATTCGGTAAAAATGTTGCAAAGGAGTGACAAGGAGTATGAGGAGTGTGAGGATATGCCATCTTCCTCCCAACATAGAAAGGGAAAATAAGAGAGCAAGCCCAAAGAAAAACCAAATTCATTCCTAAAGTTGATTTTGAGCGGAGAGCTACTTTAATAGAAAGAGTTCATAAGTTAAGGGGATTAAGAATAGAAATGACCTTTGATGCAAATGGCCAACTAGAAGGTGCACCGAGAAAGTTCACTTACTAAAATGTAAGTATCAATCTTTGCCATAAAATATGGTATGATAACTTTTATGTTATTGTGATTAATTCTTTTTTATTTTGACTAATTGCTAGGGCCCTTAATGATTGAAAAATTGAAGTGCAAAGCGACGTAACAAGGTAACTGAGTAGACAAACGCTATATTCCAAGTTTAAGTGTCCCCCAATAAAGAGGCAACACCAAATGCTTTTTTAATTTTATGTTACATGCGAGACTTAATTTTTGTTGATAATGGTTTACAAGCACCGTCTTAGATATAGCTAGGTATAGAGTACATGACTTTATGTATAATATATATATATATATATATGATTTTATGAAAATTTTATAGTTCAATGTAATTATGTGATTATGTAATCAGGGCCTTGTATTAATGATGAAAATACAGGATTGGCCATTCTGTGAGAAACCATAAATTATGGTCATTTATTTAGCTTTAGACCAATTTTTTATGATTGTTTTTAGTAAAAACTATTGTGAACAAGCGCCTTACACGGCAGTTTTCACTAAAAACTGTTGCGTAAGCTTAACGTTTTACAACGGTTTTTAGTGAATACTATTGTGGTAGCATCGATCATAAGACCCAAGAATCTTGCCAAAATAATGAATTCACGACAGTAAAAAATCATCGTAAAAAGTCTCGTTGGTATCACGACGGATATTTACACGACTGTTTTTAACAGTCATGAGCATACCACGATGGTTTAAAACCATCGCGTAATCTACAATTGATCAATTTAAAGCTATTAATGTAATGCTATAACTATGTCCTTGTATTCCAAGACTAATTATGACTAACCTCGAGATATTGAATTTTTTTGTTTTTCTATACGCTATAGAATTTATAGCTTCCTTTATTAAAAAGACATAGAATTATTTAGCGAAAACAGTCGTGTAAAATTGCACTTGAAAAACCGTTATGAAATGTTCTCTATTGTTAACACGACAATTTTCGTATTTTTGGGCGTACTCCCTACATTTTTTTTCCTCTCCTTGCCACAATAGTTTTTTACAAAAAAAAAAAAAAGTCATTAAAGAGGAGTTGAGTAATCTCAAGTTTCTAGTAGTGTCATAAGAATTTATGGCATGTTTACTAAATCGTAAAAGAATATAAAGAAAAAAATAATAAGAGTGCAAGAAAAGTAAAGTAATGAGAAGAAGCATCATTCATTTTTTTTTTTTGTTTACTTAATTATTTGATAATGTAGTGAGAAGCAATCTTATTTTCCTTTTAGTGTTGATTTACTTAAAAATAGGATTTTATTCAATGTAATTATTAAAATATCCTTTTTACATAATTAATAGTTATTATATAATAACATTTGAATTAATTTGAATATCTTAATAAATATGGTATTCATTTCTTTTGATAGAGAAATATTGAAGGAAGTGAGAGAATTGATTTTTTTTCTCATTTCTTATATTTTATGGGGCTCATAAAACTCTTATAATTAATTTTGTAAATAAATATATTATTTAAAGGGAAATAACATCACTCCGAATCATTTTCACTTTTCCTTTGCTTTTAACGCGAAGTAAACATGCCAGCAAAAGTTGAACGTTAGTGTAATTGTCACATATAGTATATCTATTCACTTTCCTCGAAATAAGATGCGGTGTACGTTAATTTTCTAGCTGTAAAAAGCACGTACTAATCAAATATCATTATATCAGTAATTGGCAACTTCCTTAACCTCTTACATCCGACATAGGCACCGAAAAAATCAAATACTACGATGACTAACCATTACTATTTCTCGAATTATTACGATGACCAATACCAGAAATGACTAGGATCTGTGTTAAAAAGGGTAAAAGTGTAGATTACCAATGTTCCTCTTGTAGATTACACTCTGACGATTGATGTTGGCAACCATGCTGGAGAAAACCGTGGCATTTGCTGGAAAAGTTAAAATAATCTAGTAGATTTTTAGTAATAATCTGATAGATTACTCATCGATTATCTGTTAGAGAAGACTAATGATATTTATTAAAAATCGTGAAATTATTTAGTAGATTATCAGTGATAATCTAATAGATTATTATTCAGTGACGAACGCCAAAGAAGACTTGTGATATTTGTTAAAAGAAGTCAAATTAATATGATAGATTGTCAATGATAATCTAGTAGATTACCTTTTGATAGTTTAACTTGTGGGGAAATTTTCGATAGAACACATCTCATTTATCTTTTATCGATCCTTATGAGTGGTGAAAATCCAAAACTCCATTAGGAGTGGCAGTCAGGCAAATATTCAAAGCTTAGTGTCCTTTTGAGTGGCTGAAATCCAAAGCTAAATGTCACTTGTGGTATTCCTCAAATTTTCTCTTGGGTTACTTACTTAGGACATAACTTGTTTATTTTTATTTATCCAACTCATTCTTATGCAGAATAATACAAATGTGTGAAGAAAAATTTGAACCAAAAAAATAGCCAACTCACTTGCTGTCATGGTTACGGAACTGGTTCAATGAGATTTCCCAAGTGTCACTTGAGCCCAAATATGTATCTTTTTTGCATTCAAAGATGGAGATTTTTATAAATGATATCTTTTGAAACTTACTTTTCATAAACATACACGTGTTTAAGTGTGATACAATTTAAATATGTAATATGAATAGTAGCTAATATGACACAACTTTTTAAACACGGCATGAATGGATATATTTTTTTAAAATATAGCATAATATATAACTTTCTCAACTGAATTTGAGCTCATCTTTAAGTTTTGTATGGTTTTAGACATCAACAAGGAATAATTAATTTTATTTGACAACTTTTGTTGTGTAAAAATTAATGAACTGTTTTTCTGTAATTATCATGCAAATACTATTTTGCCTACTCTAAAAATTGGAAAAAAAATATAATATATGACTAAATCGTTGTTATTAAATTGAAATTGAAATTTAACACAATATTCATAATATCTTGAAAATATCCTTAATGATATAGTAATTGTTGTAATAATATCATAAATTGTGTTATATAGTTACATAATCATTATTTTAATAATATCATTTTGGGACATTTATAAAATATTTACAAACTTAAATCATATTTTTAATTTAATAAACATAATTAGGTCGTTTGTCTCGTTAACTCCTCTAAATTTTCCCTAAGCCTCCTATTGTCTTAGGTAGGCCCAATGCATGAGGGAACAGATAGGATTCAAATAGGAGGTGGGCTTGGAAAATTGGGCCAATTTAAGAAATACCAACTATGTGTTATTGTTTTTTAATTTTACTACTTTTACAAGTAACATATCATTTTCAAAAAATATACAGAAACTATTGTTCTTAATTATTTTGGGTTAAATTAGGCAAACATATATTATCGAACGGTATTTGACTTTTCTTAGTTAGGAGAAATGGTATAAGTTAACTCCAGAAAATTAACATCAACGTACCCTAGTACTCTATCCATGAGATGTTCATATATTATATTATATTATATATACATACGTAGATATGTATGTACATGTCTGTGTTAAAAATATACAATCATCAATAAGAACTCTTAGTATTCATTTGATACACATGTTTGTAATGGTGAGGTTTTGAACTTGGTGGTTTAAATTGTTAGTTTTGAACCTATATAGTTTAAATGATGGTTTTAAACTAGTGTTTAAAATATATAGGTTTAATATAAGAATAAAACATTACATTAGAGAATTGGTGTTTAAAAAACTAGGTTTATGAAGGAAAATGAAGAGTTATTATTGCAAAGAATTGTTCAAGACTATTATAATTTAAGAAGGTTAAGTTTTCAAAACTGACAGTTTAATCCGTTTTAAACCATTCTTATCGTTTTGAACGATTTATTTATTCTGTACAATAAATGCACGTTCAAACAAAAGATAGGTTCAAAATGACCAAAACCTATACAACAAACAACTTGTTAGTATATATTTTTCCTTATCATAAAAGAAGTCTTTTTTTAGAAGCACACTATGAACTCATTTGCAATACCAAAAAAGTCTCCAAACATTATCATGCTAGGATACTATTAGCAAGACCAGTGAGGTGATGGTGGTGTCCTATCACAATACTAAAGGTTGTTAGTTGTAATACTAAAAGTTATGGCTAACAACCAGGGGTGAAGCCACATAAGGACGAGGGTGGACGGTCATACCCCCTAAAACTTTTTCTTATGATTTATATATTAAATTCTATAAAAATTTAATTTCTTCCTTCCCCTAAAATTACATTTCACCCTCTTAAAATTATATCTCAACCTCCCTTAAAATCAATTTCGCTCTTCACCTTATTAGTTCAGTTACACCTTGGCTCCTTTTTATTAATATTTATGGCTTTGCCTTTGCTAACAACTACAGCCTATTGTGCTTCTGATGCTATCCCTACCATGCAATCAACTTGTTTTCTTACCAAAGTACTAAATACACACACACAAAAGAGGCAGCGTAGGGCGGGGCATTATCGGCAACAAGAGAGATCCCACAATGACACTCGTGTGGTAGCCTTTATCAGCGTGGGCACCGTGCCTAGAACTCCCATGCACAGGGTGTTAGAACATAGTTTTTGATGAAAAATCATCATCACCTAAGATCATTCATATCAAATCATCAAGAATATTAATGAGATGTGGAAGCTAACATGAATCTATTGATTAAATGTGATTCTTGAGTCTTTTGGTTTAAGATCTTTTAAGTCTGGTACGTAAATCCTCCTTCACAAAATGCTCTATAATTTCTCTGTAGATGAGGAACAGAAAAATAATGTACGTACTGACCTGGAGACCACAACCCCTTTATATAATTGCTAAACCCCAGCAATTATCCTTAATTAGCAATTTAACCCATCATAAAATTAGTAATTATATTTTTGGTCTCTACATATAGGAGGCCCACAGTTAATGATGCATTAAAAGCCCAAAACCTCGATTAATCACTTTTAATTGGACAACCTTATCTGATAGCCTTTAATTCATATTTATTTAATATATTGGCTCATCTATTGGATTTTGATCCAACACGGGGGTATCACTTGTCATGAAGGTTAGGGATATCTTGTGATCCCCTTGCAAATTATTACTTACGTGTTAACAATAAAATATAAATTTAAATATGAAATAGATTACATATTTTAAAATATATATATTAGCTACATATTGTGATGTCATCTACATGTAAGTTGTCGATTGTACAACGACAATTTTTTTCTTATTTAGCGATTTATCATTGATAAAGAGCATTACTATTAGCAATGATAAGCTACGTCACTGATTAAGGTGGCGTTTGGTTGGGAGGAATCAACGTAGGAATAAAAAGCCAATTATTTAAAGAGGGCATTTTCGTTGTCTGCTTCTAATTTTTAATATAAGGATCCCCATTCCTATGGCATAACAATGCCCCAAACTTAAGTAATGGTCTTTCCTAAATAAAATGGATGGAAAAGCAATTCCTTTCCAATTTTCTCCAATTTTTCACATCAAATATCACAAATACTAAACCCAACCATTTATCACCCATCGCCATCTACTATTGTCAACCATCCCAAGTCGTCATTTGTGGCGCCACCGACCCTTGTGTCATTGTTAACCTAGAGATAAGACCCGCCGATGCTGTCGCCGACACTTCCCCTATGCAGTTATCATGACTCGTACCCCCCTCCCCCTTGGCACTGTGGATGACTACTAGCCCACCTTCCACTGTTGTTCGCCCAAATAAGCCACCTCTTGTCGGGCCGCTCTCCTCCGACTAAATCCACCACACCTCCTCACGAATGGCTCAACCAGTTTAGCCGATCTCCTCTGACGATCTGGCCCCAACTTAAAACTCGCGAACGACGGTCTCCTCCGATGAGTGGCAAGCAGAGAACAACGTCTTTCTTTGCACCGATACATGGGTAAGGTCTAGTGAGGGTGTTTTTTGTGAGGACTAAAGGTCATAGGCCTTCATCAGTTCTTTTTCTTTCTTTCTTATTTTTTTTTTCCCCTGATGCTTGTTCAAAAAGGTTTTTTCTATTTTTTTGTTTTTTGTTAATAGATTGTTACTGGCTTGTTTGAGATATATGCTGTGGATTTTACGCATTCATGTATATGTTCCAGTAATAAAAAGATGAGCTACAGAAATTAATCATTATTCTTATTATTAGTTACTAATATATTTTTCTCTAATTTTATCCAAAAAAATGAAAAATGCAAGATAGACAATGAAACACGAAACTAAAAATGGAATTCTAAATTAATAAACAAAAATCAATAAACGATGGAACCTATGTTTATAATTTCTCTTAACAATTTACTTGATTAAATTTTCTTTCTTTCCTACGATAAAATTATTCTACTATGGTTGTCACCCAAAAGTCAAGCCTCTGCTGATGGCCATGAAAAAATACCTAAATCAAATAATTCACTATATGTCTATGAGAATTGAATTAAGAAGAATTCGTTAAGATCAAATTCATAATGGATGCATATGCAAGGCAAGTATATATCTCAAATTAACATATGTTATTCTATCTAGGTGACAAATACAAAATAACTATGTCGATATTATAAGGGTTCACCAAATCAATTTAATCAAAAGCCAATTAATTAAATGACATTAAACTCAAGATAAAATAAACAATCACTTTGTAGAATAAAATCACAGAAAAGGAAATTCCATTTGATCAAGCTTCATATAAATAGGTTCCATTACAAACCTAGAAACATAAATTTAGGATTATGATAATAAAAGAAAACATCTTAAAAGGAATCCTAAATATGAAAAAAGGAAAGAGAAATAAAAACTGATTATGAAATTGAATCTGAAATTGAGAATCCATTTCCGAGACACCTTTTTCTTCTACAATTGTCTCTCTTTTTTTTATCTGCAATTCTTTGGTAAAAACACTCCTCTAAAAACTCTAAGGAAATCCTTTTTCTAGGTTTGTATCAAACAAGAAAAAAATAAAAGTTTTGAAATTAAAATTTTCAAAAATTTAGTCTCAATGTTGCGGCCCCATATCTCAACGTCGCGGACCAGCCCCTCTACACCCAACGCTATGGTGCTAGATCAAGAATGCAAGTTTTTCCTTAGTCGGCATTGTGGCACCCAAAATCAGGATCTCAGTGCTGGTTGCTTTATTTATTTATTTATTTTCAGTTTAGACCCTTTAAAGCCCTTTCTTTGGTCATTTTTGCAAGCAACCGAAATTGCTAAACCTTTTCCTAATCTATAAAATAAACGAAAAAAACACATGAAAGATAATAGAAATGCTCAAAAACCACCAAAACATTAAGCTAGAGGGTTCCAAATAGTATAGAAAATCGACTCATCAATGTATATTCAATTATTTAATTATTAAAATGATATAATTATTCTAGTTAAATTTCTAAAATAAGTTTAATAAATAATATTACATATCAAGATAAGCGTAATTTTGTCAAAGTAAAAACAAAGGCATTCCATTCCATTGGATTGTTGAATGTAACCAAATACATACATCAACTTTTATTTATATTCCATTGCTATTATGATTGCCATTATCGCATTGTTATTACCATTCCATTACCGTAACTAAACACAACCTAAATACTTTAAATTTTTTAAATTTGAGTGAGGAATTTGTCACGCCTAGTAAAAGACATTTTTTCTTGCACATTGAAAAAGCCAATTTCAGTCCGGGAGAATTTTCCTGCCCAGCTGTAATTAGTACTATTTATTGATAACACTGGTACAGATTATCCAAAAAGCAGGAAGATAGCCTACCCACATTAACGGTACCAAACCAACCAACCCACATTATTGCATATGATAATGTCTAAGCTTGTACATAAGAATTTGTTGGTATTCGTACGTACGTCACTGTCTATATATGTTTCAATCTCCTTATTTTGTCACTAAGGAATTGGTCAAATGTTTGTGCATTTTTCTGCTCAAATCCAAAGAAATCAGCTTGGATATGTACTACTAGAGAAAAATCTTTGATGCATGTTTCTCTTATCCTCTAAAGATCAATGATATCAAATAATTGTTTCTAAGCACGAATTGCTAACTTGATCGGTTATTATCATGACGTGCTCTCTCCTATATTGAGTGTGATGGTCCCCATAATTGGCAATATCATGTGAAGGGTATGTGACAGCTCCAACATGCTAAATATATCTAGGAGTACTGTACGCATGCGTATGTGCAGTTACAATTCAACATGTTTTGGCCTATTTTGTAAATCTTTTGCCTATGCTTTTGGTCAATAGAAAAATAAAAGTAAAAATAATGAGTTTGTGAGTAGTTACAACCTTACTTTTAAAAATGCTTAGACAGGTCTAAATTGTGGTTTTAAAATTTCTAATAAGCAATAAAATGTTTATAATCCGTTAAAACTTAAGTACAAGTATCAAAAGTCTATTTTATAATAACTTTTTTGGAAAGTAACAATTTGTAGTTTTGACTAAGCACTTTTAGAGAGTCAAAGCTTTAATGATAGATCATTCAAACACTCTGTTTTGGACCCAAGAAACCCAACTTTTGGGAAAGTATGCCAAACATACCTATATCCGTTTGTGTAGATTTATTTTTGGTATAATTAGCTTCTACATCTAAAAGTTGCTTAGAACCTTAACATATATAAAACTATTGCACTTATTTATTCACAAGTAATGGTTGTGGTTAAATATTAGATGCTTTGATTCGATACTATCAAGAGCAATAAAAATCACATAATAAAAATTAAGCAGATGAGAACAACAAATTTATCTATAATGGTTCATCCTGATAGGTTGTTTGGCATCTTATTGCTATAAAAATTCGTTATAATAAAGAAGTTTATAAAAAAAAATTTGCATATCCCATAACTCTCTGTGTTTCTCTTCCATTTCTAAAAATTTTAAACTTAATTATAATTGTTAACGTAATAATTAGGCTCCGCATTTACAACTTGATAATTGTGTTGACCAAATGGAAATGCATAGACTAACTTTTTGTTTGTTTGTTTTTTTGTTTTTTATTTTTCTTTCGTTATTCATATGATGCCTATTGCACCTTGGGAAAAATTAAACGACAGGTATATATTCTATTCCATATGCATGGAGCACTGCACTATTTTAATTTCCTATTTATTCTAATTTTTTGGCTGCGTCTTTCTCTGGCTTTTCTAGAGTGCGTATGTAAATACTATCAGGCACTCATTCCATTTGAGTAATTAAAGGTTCGATTCAATTTCGATTAATAATACTAATTTATGGAAAATATTTAGAAACATCGCAACTGATAAAATGTAGACCCTATCTGTAAAATCATCGATTTTTTTTATTAGATTGTGGTGTTCAACAACATTGGTGTCCTTTAATATTGTTCTTGATTTATTATCTTATTTTCTAAATAACTAATTCATACTTTTTAAACAAGAAAATAGATGTATTTTTAATTTGTAGGAGTACTTATTGTCTAGCGGTTCTCATCTCTCAAGATGTATATCCCTACACTAGATGATTTTCAGGGCTTTATATTATATATATATATATATTTAAAGGGTGCTCTAAAATACTCTATATCTGTTGTCTCCTTTATTCTTTAGTCAAAATTATAAACAAATAGTAAAAAAATAAAAGTGGAAAAAGAAGAAGGTCTACAAATGGTGGTTTATTGGTTTTTAATTCTCAATCGTGTCACTATACATACGAAGGAAGAAAGGCCACAATCCATAACTTTGTTATAGTCTAGAAGAATATATGCTAGGGCTGAATTAAAAATAGAAGGCTAAGCGCCTAAATAGATGAAGTCTCTTCAACCCAAAAAGCAAAGGCTAAGCTATCCAAAGACTGGTAAAAAGCATATAGTATTACTTTTCTTGCTACCTTATATATCTCACAAGCACAGAATCCACATAGTAAAAATTATAAAGTAGAAAGCTAAGGAGTAATATGCGCATGAGATTGACGCATATATATCCCACACGCACATAGTCTATGATAAAGCCATAGTATATAGCATTACTTTTCCATGGAAAGACTAATTTTCACTGCTCTCAAAACAATCACCAGAAACTCAAGGTGGTGTTTAGAAGAAAAGTTAAAATTTTATAGTTAAAACTGTATATTAAAGCATGTGTATATTTTATGTTGTAGTAAATTTTTACTTCATATTAAACTATATGAGTGTTTTTTATTGTTTATAGTTGAAATTATGATCGGAACTACAACCCCAAACACCATAAATGGTCTCGTTACTTCTGTATTTTGTGACTTGGGATTTAGAAAGTGATCTTTACATTAGCTAAGCGTGATATTTCTTGTCTTGTCAAGGAATTCTAGTCTTATAAGCAACCATATATTTCCACAAATGTGTGTGTATATTAGTCAGGCACCCTATGCTTAGGTCCACGGTTTGATAGATTCAATTTCCAGCTAAGTTAGGCACGTATAGGAGTTATCTTTGCTTTATGTTTCTTTTTAGCACGATTTAAAGGCAACGGAAAATTGAAGTGATCAAAATTTCCCTTCGGTTAATTGATTTTAAAGACGTTAACATAAGGTGTCCTAAGAAAAGTAAATATTTCTTCATGTTAAATTCAGTTAGAATTACATTAAACCACAATATGTGTAAAATTGATAGAACCTAATATTAATTTGACAGTTTAAAATACAACTCCGTGTCCTAGAATATAGAATTTTCTCCTAGTTCTATTATCTTTGTATGTGAAGAAACCCACTCAATTTTTCAAGCTGGCAACTCGTTTGCTCACAAGGGGACCAAATTATCTAGAGGACTTTTGCACGGCCTATATAGTAGGGAAGATCAGTATAGATGGGTGGTCCAGTCAATAAACTAGGCATAGAGGCAACAAGATATTAATGTTATCTACAATCTACAGTCAACGAATAAAGATGAGAAATGTAACACGATATTTTGTTTAATGTAATGTTGACGTTAGAAAAATGCGAAAATAGTTTGAAACTTCAGGACACCATTAACATTAAGCATCATAACTAATAAAAGTTGGGTTTTATTTATAAGTCTCGTGTTGTCAAATCCACCTTTTATTAATGTGTAATATTCAGTACCACCATTGCCCTATAACATTGCTATATTTAGATAACCAAAATTTCTTGGTGTTTTATATATCTATCATAACTATATTAAATAAATATGATGTTATACTTATCACTTTGATATGCTACATGACAATATGATCCCGCCAGCAGGACCATGTGAATATGTGTATGTGGCGTGTGAATTATTTAAATGACGAATTAACTGGTTGTGCAATATATTAAAAGCAACTTTAAGATGATAACAAATCAAGGGATATTGTCGTGTTATGAGTCACCATATATAGTACGAGGTACATATATTATATACATATATGTGTACAAATTTGCAGACACATGACTTGCAACATTTGATTAGTGTCTAAGACATTCTCCATTGCAATGATTTTTGCAGGCCATGAGAAGGGGAACAGAGAGCAACAAGTGAAAAGTTTTAAGGGAACAGAAAAGAAGCCATAGAGGAATGATTGGCTTTAAGGCCTTGGAAGCCATCATAACTTTCCGAAACAAGAGGTGGGTGAACCCATCATCACCCCAAGAACCCAACAAAGATTATCTCTTTTGTGTATATGTGATCATTTCATATATTGGCCTGCATATGCACCAATATCATCTCTAATGCTACTCTCTTCTCCTCCTTTGTCGGGATTAATGATATTGCGTATCTCATGCTGATGCCAAACTTACATCACAAAACATGACCAAAAGTGTTGAACTATATATGTTTGAACTATATATGTTTGAACAAAAAATTTTCATATCAAACTAATTTTACTATAACATTTTCTCTCATAGAATTTAAATTGTTACACTTTTTAATTCGAAGTATTAATTTAAATTGATAATCCAAACATTATTATTGTATTTTTTGCATGCCTTTACTTTTAAACCAAATTAATTAACCTAAATTACCAACAACACATATACATTATGTGATAGCTCATAACTTACCATACTGCAGTATTCTCATGTGACACATTTGGAAACCAATACGAGTATATATGAATTTACATGCTACACAAATAATTATATTAATATTTAATAGTATCTGCCACATAAGCTGGAATGCACGATCATTAGTGGCGCTGCCAAAGGAGTAGTTTATATATATTTCCACAATGGAAATATACGTGGCAAACCAAGCATGATAGAATGGTAAATGCATTTTTTTTTTATTTTTTTTTTGGTGGAGGTAGTGGTGTGGGTAAACAACCAAACATATATGATGAATGGGTAAACCCAATAGTGGAAAAGGTAATTTAATGTTGGGGAGTTCCATTTTGGTGGACTTGTATGTAACAAGTTAGCTTTTGGTTTCCAGTTTCTTTTTAGGCCTTTTGGTTTTTTTTTTTTTTTTTTTGGTCGTTTTCCTGTGGGAATCCTTACTTGCGATGTATTAAAGTTTAAAGTTATAGTTTAAAGTTTTTATATACTATAGGGTCAAGAAAAAATAAGTTATAGTATAAAACTCTTACATGTTATAATATTTTTTACCCAAATTTGGTTCAAACTACACTTTTCAAACATCCTAGCCTATTTGATATACAAGTTCTTATTGGTGTGATTTAGTACTTTGTAATCATATGATTTAAACGATAGTTTTGAACTGATATTTGAAGTATAAAGGTTTGAAATAGAATAAAACATCATGTTAGAAATGGTGTTTAGAAAACTATGATTTATAAAGAAAAACAAAATAAGAAAGTTTTTTATTGTATAGAACGGTTTAAAACATTAGAATTTAAGGGGTTAAGTTCTTAATCTGAGAGTAAATTTCATTTGAAATTATTCTTATTGTTTTGAACTATTTTTTAATTTCAAATATTAAACGCATATTTTTTGAGCCTATAAATTTAAAATCATTTAAAACGTTCTAAACACATACACCAAATGAGTTAATATGTTTTAAAACTACTAAAGTTAGTTGGAATTTTTTGAAAAAACACTTATAGATAGCTTACTTTACTTTTTCGAGTACGAAACCGAGAATTGATTGCCTTGGCTTTGAGGGAAGGAGAGGGGCAGATCGGAATATATTGGATGGAGCAAGTGATATTGGTGATGGTGATGATGAATGTGCCTGGCATAGCACGCCACACTAATTCAAAAAAAAAAAAAAAAAAAGAAACTTAAAGAAAAAAAAAAAAGAATATCTTTAGAGTCAAGAACAAAGAGAATGTTATGATGATCCTCACTGCACGCTCGCCCTCATTGATCTCTGTTTCCGCTCAAATTAAAGTTTATAACATTCTTCAAGTAAAGAATATTAGCAGGATTTTCGCTGCTTGTCATCCCATCTCAATCATTATCTTTTATCGTTTTCTCCCCCTCCTCTTCTAAAATACGTTTTCACATCCTCCTATAACTGTTGATGGGGAATAATGGGATTTATAGTGCAACGCCCATCATCCTATTTTCTGCACATGTGTGTCTATCAACCCAAAAAAATGAAAAAATAAAGGAAAAAAAAATTCAAACCCTATATTAAAAAACAAATTTGATTCTCTCTCTCTTTTTCTTTTTCTAGCTTAGGTCATTTTCCCCAAATATATTCATTGCCCACATGCATATATATATATATATATATGAAAATGAATTTGTTAATGCATTATATCATTACAGAACATAATTATAGTTCATTTTTAAAAAAATAATAAAAATAAATGAATAAAAACACATGAACAATACAACTTGTACATAGCTACGCTAACCTAAGAAATCACGTATCTCTTTTCATGATCTCTCAATTTCCAACAAGGATATTCTGTAACGCAACTTTTCACTCTATCTCAAGCATATTGCTTTCCAAATTATTGCTTTTAATTTTTATTTTTTTTTTGGGGTTTTCTCCCCTTCTTATATTCCGCTTCTTGCCTTCACTCTTTCCCCATCAACTTTCCTACTTCTCTCTCTCTCTTTCTCTCTCTCTCTCTCTCTCTCTCTCTCTCTGTTTAGTTTCTCTCTCTTACACTTCCTCGCTTGCTCTTTTCTTTGTCAAGTGTTTTGGCTCTTAGGAAAATGGATAGTGCTATTTCTTGCACCAATGGGATTAGCAACGGGAATGGAGAGATTGGAAAAGGCTATTCTCTGAATGGTTATAGGAAGAGTTGTTGGTATGAAGAAGAAATTGAAGAGGATCTAAGATGGTGCTTTGCTCTTAATAGGTATATTAGTATGCATATATATATATATGTATATTCATATATATGTAAGGCATATATAAATATATATATATATATATATTATACATACGTAAATTGTTATATATAAAACTTCTTTGTAGAATCATGCGTGAATTATAAAAAAAATATATTATCAATTTTTTGTGACGATGGATCAAAATATAATGGATTTTTCCTCATTATATATTCATCTTCTCAAATCAACTACTCTTTTTCTTTTTTCTTTTTTTTTTATCCTTCTACAAACGGGTACTTCCTTTTAGAAGTTTTTTTTTTTTTTATCTATTGATTGGTGAATATTCCTACTATTATGAAAGTTAACTTAAAAAAAATTTCTATGATTCTTCAAAGGATTTTGCAACATTAACTTTTTGTTGGGTAAGACAAAAATAACTAAGAGTGTGGCCTAGCTGTCTGCCGTGAGTTAAAAATACGCCAAACATTAATACACTTTTTAGAATGGCAATTATGATGATCATCAAAAGTTAGACAACATGTAGACAAAAAAGAATTACAACAAAATTAATAACACACAAGTACCATGTTTAACACCTTGGTTATATAAATATTAATCGTTTTCATAATTAATCATTTTAATTTATTTTGCATTTGTTTTCTTGCTGTGCAGTATATTGCGTACAGGACATTCTCAGTTCCAAGACATTGCCTTGCTGGACACAAAGCCTTTTGGAAAGGTTTTATAATAGTGGAAGAAATTATGATAAAAATTTATATATTGGTGTTTAAAATTTCTTTCTGTTTAATGAGTTATTTTCCATTTTCTGCAGGCTCTAGTAATTGATGGAAAGCTCCAAAGCGCAGAGACTGATGAGTTTATCTACCATGAATGTCTTGTCCATCCTGCTCTTCTTCATCATCCCAAGTACCTTTTTGTCATCTTCTTCATTTAACCCTTGTCATATTTATGATTCTTTTTTTAATATATTTATAACTTTTTTTTGTCTTAATATCTATTTTAGTCCAAAGACTATTTTTATCATGGGAGGAGGTGAAGGGTCCACTGCCAGAGAACTACTCAGACACAAGGCTGTAGAAAAGGTTGTCATGTGTGACATTGATGAGGTAAAGTTCCTCCCTTTACATACATACATATATATATATATATATAAAATATTACAACCGAAGTTTTTCCGATATTTAAAATTTAGCTTTGTTCCATATAAGGTTATAAGTAGTTTTATCTACCCCCTCTACCTTTTTTTTTTTTTTTTTTTTTTGACAAGCCCTCTAGATTTTTTAAATAAAGGATAAAAGAAGTCTAATTTTTTTAGAAAGTGGAATCTTCATCTTGTCACTTATTGTAACAACAGTTTCAATTTTCATAATATTACCAAGATACGAACAAATATGAGATATTTTACCTCCACAGCTCCTTTTAGTAAATGTCTTTAAAAAAAAAAAAGGACCCCCCCACAAAAAAAAAAAGAAGAGAGAAACCAAGAATTGGATTAGGAAGAAAAACTTTCCCAAATGATAAATTTATTGCAAAGTCTAGAATTCTTACTAAATGTTTAAACAACAAAATGGAGCAGGAGGTGGTGCAGTTCTGCAAATCATACTTGCTTGTGAACAGAGAAGCATTCTGTGATCCAAGACTCAAGCTTGTCATCAACGACGCGAGGTTCTTTTCTCGATCATTTTTGAAAATTCTCTTGCTAGGAATTTTAGATTTATGATTAATTTTAAGCAAAAATATATCGTGATGGATTATACAGGGCTGAATTAGAAAGCAAAGAAGAGAAGTATGATGTGATTGTAGGTGATCTTGCAGACCCAATAGAAGGAGGACCGTGTTATAAACTTTACACTAAATCCTTCTATGAGTTAGTTGTCAAGCCTAAGCTAAACCATGATGGCATTTTTGTCACGCAAGTATGTATCACTAGCTTGTACTAAGAAATGTAATTTTTTTAAGACCTATTAAGAAGATTAATTGAATTAATTAATTTATAAACCGTGATTACTTTTAACTTATGCAGGCAGGCCCAGCTGGAATTTTTAGCCACACAGAAGTGTTCTCTTGCATCTACAACACTTTGAGACAGGTTTTCAAATGTAAGCAAATTTGATTTTTGGTCAAAACCTTTGTATATTATTTTAATTTAGCCCCTAAAAAAATTGTTTTTTTTTTTCATGTTTGTTATATGAATATTGCAGATGTTGTGCCTTACTCGGCTCATATTCCTTCCTATGCTGATACCTGGGGTTGGGTCATGGTATGAAAATTTTATGGACAATAATAAAATGTGCACCATCAATATAATATTTTTGTTTGTGTTTATTTGCTAGTGAGTCCCTCATAGTAATGTACTATTTTTTTTATTTTTCAATTAGGCTTCAGATAAGCCTTTTGCGCTTAGTGCTGATGATTTGGACGTGAGAATCAAGCAGAGGATCAAAGGGGAGAACAGATATTTAGATGGGAAGACATTTTCATCGGCCTCTACTTTGAGCAAAGCCGTTCGAAAATCGTAAGTATCCCTTTTGATTTTGAGTCTTTTTTAATATGTTTTAATTTTGATTAAGGAAGCATTATTATACTAACATGGGATATTGGGAATTGGCAGGCTTGATAATGAGACTCATGTATACACTGAAGGATCAGCAAGGTTCATTTATGGGCATGGAAGTGTTGAAAAGCAAAATCATGTTTGAGTAATAGACTAGTAGAGTTCTCCTTTCAAAAAGCATAGAGAAACAAAAAAGAGTGCAAGTATTGGGAGACAAATCTTGGCCATTTCCTTCTAATTCCTGTCTTTTTTTTTTTTTTTTTTCCTTTTGTTTGTGTAGTAATTATAACTTAAAAAGCTATGATATGGTATAATGGTTTATGTATGGGTCCTTGTCCGTTCAAGACATGTGGTGTGGTGGTTAAGGATCGTCAACCAAGGTTTTTTATACTCTTAATATAGGTTCGTTTTTTGTCCGATTCACTTACGCCTTGGTTATTATAGATATACCAAATGTTGAGATTAGGTGTTGGGCCTTATATTAAAAACACCAGGAACTTTAGGGACTTTTGAAATCTTGTATGTAAAAACTTATAAACTCCTACCGCTATACATATGAAAACAAAAAACGAACATAGCATGAACACAAAATTTTTAGTTTTATGCTTTTACTGTGATGGTCACGCTCAATCGAGAGAAGTCAAAGTAGACATTCTCAGAGCGCCTCTTTTAATGTTTATACTCCACATATACACCAAAAAAAATAAAAAAGTTCTAATGTTTTTTATATAGCACGGGAGTTAAGAGTAAACTAAAAATATAGGTGCAACTGCGTTTAGCACTTTTAAACTGTTTTTGGTTTATAAGTATTTTTGTGTATGGTTGGATGACCACTTACAATCAATTTTTGGCTTTTAAAAATATTTGTAGGAGAAGTCATGCCAAGGGTGCCGTAAAAAAAGCATTTGTAAAAACTTTTTTTATTTGCATCTTCTGCCTTTATTTAAGAATAATAAATTAAAAATTTCATCAATATTTTTAAATTATACTATTTATACCAATAAGAGCTTTTGACTTATTTGATCAAACAGTTTCAAAAGTTCTTCTAAAACAAAAAATACTTTTTTATACACTATCTAAACACTAATTAAAAAACTCTAGCTTATACTTCTATTCTTCTACTGTTAAAAAAAAGTAAAAGCACGAGATACTTCAAACGTTCTTTACGTATGTTTTATTAATGCTTTAGTTTATTGTCCTACGTATGTGTGCCTTTGTGTAGTACTTGGCCAAAAAAGAAAAAAAAAAGAAAAAAAGGAACACAATAATAGTTCACTAAAAGCACACCGTCACGTCCCAAAAGAGCTCTTTTGAGACGTGACAAGTGGTATCAGAGCGTGGTACTGCCTGCCTGGTGTGTAGACTCTCCACGGTCCAGTGGGACCCTCAGGGAGCCGATCTGTGATGAGGGCGTCACACGATTGGGTGAAGGAGAATGTAACGTACAAAAAGTCTCACATCGGCTAGGTAGAGGACCGAAGAGTAGTACTTAAGTCCTAAGTTATCTACCTTTCAACAAGAGCTCTTTTGGGACGTGACAACACGTTATCTTTACACATGTTTCTTTTCTTTTCTATTTTTTTTTTTTTTTTGTTTTGAAGTGGCTTACACATGTTTCATTAGTGCATTAGTTTATTGTCAGACACATGTGTGACTTTTTGTCGCACCTAATTAAACATTAAATTCAAAGTGCTAAAGAAAAGTGAAGTGAACATGGGATGTGGTGGAGATTAACAAGCTGTTAAGCACAAGCTAGACTAGGAGCCTGTTTTTGAACTAGCTGGGATTAAACCTTTGACTGATACATGCTGCGTTTGATTTTTCAACGTGAGAATATTCATGCGGCATTTCGCTTTTTGGTGTTCACAAAGTAAAGAAAAGTAAGAAACCGTGATAAGGTTAAGATCTTTTTTCTAACCCTTTGCAAATGGACTAGATACTGCTTCAAAAGTCAAGTTTATTTTCTTGCGCTTTTTTACACATTAAAGAAATATAATTAGAACTAATTTTTTAATTTATAAATAGTATAAAGTTTTAAGTAAAAATTTGTTATAATATAAAACTTTCACATGTTATAATATTTTGAACTAAAAAATTAGTTTTATGTGTGTGTTAAACATCTTTTTAATAGTTTAGTAATGTACATGCATGAACAGCTTGCTAATGATATGGGTTAAAAAAGTACTTTGATTTTATCTCAAAGTCAAGTCACAAGCCGCGAATTATTGCGCTATGTAAGTTAGATAAACATAGAGATTCTACTATTTATCTTTTCTAAAAACAACAACAATTGTATCAGCAGGTATAGCTTATGTCTAGCAGTAACTCTACACCTGATTTTATAATAAAATGTAGAGTTTGAATCACCCTCATCGAGTTTTTTTTTTTTAAATCAACAACAACAATCACATTGGTCAATGGCCACCAAAAGTAAAAACAAAAAAAAAAAAATTCATTCTTCCCATCAAAAATAGTTGAGATTTTGTTTGCTAATGAAAAGACAGTTAAAATTTGCTTATTCAATTTTGTATGCGAGATATATATATATATATACAAGGAAAAACAAATATGATTCCTGTTATTATGAACACCAAGAGCAGTCAACTTATCTGCATAATGTATAGCCTCTAATATTGAATTAAGAGAGACTGATCACAAATTGCATCTTGTTAAAAAAGATTTAAAGCTCGACTCTAATCCGGACCAAGACGCCAAAGAACTAACAGCTGCACCATCAACGAAGAATAATCACATACTACCATTAAAGAGTGCAAACCATAATTTTTATGATGAGACTCATAAAAGTTTCCAAAAGCTCGGCTTCAAAAGCTAAAACGACATAAAACACTACAAGAACACTCCTTAAAGAAACCATGATAGGATCTAAAAATGTCCCCAACATGCTGAAGGACTTGGAGCACTGATCAAGTTAGTCCACACGTGTGATTGAAAGCGTGTCTAAAAAAATTCCCCAACTTATTTTTACTAAAATTGTGTTGAGTTGTGTGGAGCTAAGTTACACTATACATTATTGGATGATTTTTTGCTACGCGTACATGCCCACGAGGTGAATTGTTAGGGTGTTTTGGGTTTTTTTTTTTTTTTTTTAGTACATGTTATTTAAGAGCAGTCGTATGGTTATGAGAAAAACAAAGAGAATGCAAGAGACATCTAAGAAAGAATTATACCTTTTACTTCTTTATTTGGTTATATTTAAATTCTAAAGTGGTAAGTAAAAATAGCTATTACGTTGAAGTTGAATCGGCATAACTCGTCCGTAGATGCTTGGTTGATATTTTGTTCTTATTTTCTTATCATTCTTGAATAATTCCTAACAAATTTTCTCAAGCATTTTTTACATATGTTGTAATCACATTAAATTGTGAGCAACATCAAGAAATTTGTCCCCCTCCACTCCTGTTTTTAGGTTTGTGCATATATAATGAGAAAAGATGGGGATAAAATTGTTTAATATCTTGGTCAAAACTAGTGTAATGCTCGTAGCAACTATATAAAAAGTAAAAAAATTGCTACGATATAAAACTCTTATATCTCAAAAACCTTATTAATTAAAGACTACCGGGGATTTTCCATTATTAGGACATAGAAAAAGATGTGGATAGCAGAGACCAGTATGCTGATTGGGCCTTTATGATTTCCGTTCAACGATCCGTTTAAGCTCATGGGCTATTAATGGATTGAGATCAAATCACAATGCAAGGAAGTGGGTCAATTAGCCTAACCAACAAGTGTTTGACGAGTTTAGGCTAGTTCAAAATTCATTGAGAAAATTGCATAGAATGGCTGGCACCACTTATTAAAATTTTTCTTCTCTTTTCTACTTTTTAAAATTGTCTTTTTTTTTTTTATTTTTCTTATAATTTTAATTTTACATTACTATTTTGCCTTTTTTTTCATCTGGCTAGTTAAACCCTGAAACAAACCGTAGATAGATCAAATAAAAAAAATCTCCCTCTCTCTCCTCTCTTTGTACCGATTGTTCCATTCTCTCTCTGCCTAATCTCTCTCTCCATCTCCGGTCTGCTTCCAATCCTACGACGAAGATCTTGACGACTCTACCACTACAATCTTCTCTGTCAATCGAAGGAAAAGTCGATTCTGTTTCTTCTCTGACAAAGTCGCTTCGCCGTTGCACCAAAGCAATCGCATGGAGCTCATTCGTCGTCCCTGTAGATCCTACTGTCGTGGTTACACTAGATCAGCTGCTGTACCAAATCTATCGTCGTTGTGAGGAGAAGCAACCGACGAATGAGCTTTTTTCTCCGCCTCCCCAGCTCTCTCTCCCCTGCATCCTCTCTCTCTCTCCTCTCCGAGTGCAACTCCCGATAACGATCCACCGACATCTGGTTGTCTTCTTCGGCATCTCAAGAAAGCTTGAGCTCTAGCTCCCATGGCGGATCTACAAGTTTTGATGTTGAGAGGTGAGATCGGAGCTTCTGGATGATGGAGGAAACTCGAGGCCACAATCCATGGCAGAGCAGCGACACAGGTGATCCAATGGAGAAGATCGGCATCATTGTTTGAACAATGTAGTATTGAACATTGGAAGTGTCTACTATTTCCTCTCTGCTTTGTACAGTCTCACCGGCTGTTTGGATCGCGATTTTTCTCAATTTTTTTAGTTATATATAGTATAAAATTTTTATATATTACAGTATTAATAAAAAAATTACTATAGTATAAAATTTTTATACGTTAAAATAAAAATGATTTTAGCATTCCCAGTCGTTTCTTTCAAACACCCTGTTTCCTTTCCTTGATAAAGAATAATGATAGGTGGCTTCCCATGAATTTGTCAGTTCTGCTTTATGTTTAGTTTATTTTAGGTTGTTGACTTGATTTATTCTTTTTTTTTTTTTTTTTTTTTTACATTGAAGCAGTGAAATAGAAGATTGAACTTTTCGAACTGTAAAACTATATGTAGAAAATAATTCATTATCGAGATGTTCTGTTATTAAGGTCAGATTCATTAATTTTACTTGTTCTAAAAGTCAATCCTATATTTTTGTGGATGAAGGGTGGGAAAACAGTGAAAACCAAAGGAGCGGATTATGTACTAGAGACGGTCAACAATCTTGCGCAAGCAATACTAGAGATATGGGTCGGCGAAGCTGATCAGAGTGTCGATCAAAGGATCAGCCGTACCAAGAGAGGGATCAGTGATTCCATTCTTGCAACCACAGCCGTCGAAGCTTGACTTGATCTACTCCGATCCAATGATCATCGTGTTCATGCTACGTACGCCAATCATGTTGTCCATATTGTATCATGTTCACCTGTATGTCAGTGTGTATTATGTATGAAAAAGATATCCTAAAATATCCTCAATTGTATCTTTGTAAATGTAATATGTACAACAATAATAACGTAAAATAAAATACGCTAACTGCTTTACTTATTAAATAATGCACTTTGGGCGTTTGAGAAGGTTCAGGTGCAATTGTGACAGCACCGTATTTTTATAGATGGTTTGTTTTCTTGGCTTATCTTTAATAAATAAAGAAAAATATATATATATATATAGATAAAAGGAGAATAAATTTTGTCTCAACGCTTCCTACTTTTGAAATAATGAATATTTTTTTCCTTTTCTTTTTTTTTTTTTATTTTTGTACTTTTTTTCTACATATTTATTTTTCTTATTCTTATCTTTTTTTCATACATTTCTATTTTTTTCTCTCAATTTTTTTTTTGTTAACATGTTAAATATGCATAGACAGAGTGTGTGTTTTCGACTAATAGGGCCGGCAATACGGGTTGCAACACGACGACACGACACGAATCCAACACGATTTTTTCCGGGTTAGTGTCGAAAAATTTGATCACGGGTCATTTTAGTATCGACCTGAAATTGACCCGTCAAAAAACGGATCGGGTTCGGGTTAATCCGTCTGACACGAAAATGACCTGTTTCTAACCTGTATTTAATTAATTAAATTTTAAAAAAATTAATATTATTTCATATATAATATAAGCCCTTAAAAGATCAAACCATACATCTCTTATCACTCAACTTCTTGTTGAAGTGGTATGAAACTCTTCTAATTTTATGTTTTTTTTTATATTATATATATTAATGTAGGCGGGTCATAATCGGGTTGCGGGTTACAATCGGGTTGCGGGTAAAAATGGGTCGCGGGTCATATTTTTTGACACTGTGCATAAGAAATGGGTTGACACGGGTCATGTTCTTGTCAACCCGTATCAAAACGGGTCGTATTTGGGTTGAGAATTCTCAACCCGTTCGTGTCACGGGTCGGATTAGTGTCAACCTATTTTTGTAAAAATTAACTCCAACCCGACACGAACCCGACCCGTCAATCCATTTTGCCACCCCTATCGACTAGTGTTAGGTAAGATGGGAAAGAGGGACGAAAGAATTTGGAGGAAGAAAATTAAAGAAAAATAAAATAAAGTTTTAAGTTGTTTGGAAGGGTGGCAGACGGGAAATTGGGAAGGAATAAGTTACAAATCCACAGCACCTATTGTTTTTTATACTTTTAATTTTAGGTAGAACAAATAAAATATTTCACAAGACAAATGGTAACAAATAGTAATCAAATATCCATTTTGGCCTTAATCACAACTTTTCTTTTTATCTATATACGAGAAAATTCTCAAAATCCCCTTAAAAGGAAAAAAAAAAAAAAAAAAAGAGCTCAAAATACTCCAATTGTGGTTAATCAAAGTATCACATTTGTCCTTCTTATTTCTTTAAAATATTATTTGTATTAGTAAAATAAGTCAAAATGTATCCCTACAACCAATCAAATTTGAAAGAATACAAAAATTACGTTACTAGTCTATGTTAAATTTTATTATAAACATTAAATAAGCTAAATAGACAAATTTAATTTAACTTAAAAAATTCTCAAAATTCAAAAAAAAAACCAAACAAAAACATCAAAAACCAAAGTCTCCCAATCCACGTTAACAAATGGCAATCCAAACTGCTCTTCCCTTGGTGACGGCGAGCCTAGGCGCCCTCGCCCCTGCAACAACAAGCTTGAATTCTACTGCCTTTGCGATGGCGAGCTCAAGCGCACCTACCTCTTGCAATGGCAAGCTTGACCTCCTCCGTCCTCTGCGACAGCAATCCCAAACACCCCTGTATCTCTCGAGAATAATAAGAGGGAGAAAAGTTAGTATTTCAAAAGAATTCAGAAAATATTATGAATTTTTTCCTTTGTATGAGGTTGTATTTGTAAAATTAATAAAATTAGACATTTTCTTTCTATTTTTCTTTCTCTTCTACTAAACCATATGAAAGGAAATCTTCCTCCTTTATTGTTTATATTCTTTGCCCTTGATATCTTACTTCTTCTTCCTTTTTTATTTTGGGTCTTCCTGCGGTACATATATCATCGTTAATTTTTTGAACCATTATATAAGTTAAAATGCTTATTTTTTGCTCTGAAAAACGGATATTTAGTGATAGGTTGTTACCTTATCATGTATAAATCTCCTCTTATTCCTCTTACAAACTATTATTAATGTTATCTCTTTTGTTTACATGGTCGATGTGCTAAAGTACTACATGTTATGAATTAATTGGCTTGTGTAATGGGTACGTCTGCCTCAAAAAAGGGTAATCAGATACACCGACAGTAACAGCACTCTGCAAATCTAAGTTCAAAAAACTGGCTTTGTGGAGGGCAATTAATATAAATATATATATATATATATATGATATCCTCGGTGTTATCTTTACATTAATAATGACCCATAACAATGTGCTCTGTTGTATGTATGCTTAGTGTGATGCCTTGGCAAGTTCCTTTAAATTTTAAAAAGCAACCTTATCTTCTTTTTTATTCACTAAAAAAAATATCAAGGGCTTTTGCTCTGTCAATTTGGCACTTAAATGTAATTATAGTACTGCATCTTTATATGCTCATGTGCTTTAGTACTTTTCTTCACAATCTTCTTTTAATATTCTATGATAATTGCGTTTGGTAGAATATTCTTAATATAGATGGCAGTGAAGGAAAAGAAGGGGGGAAAAAGAGTTTTATCAATATCCTTTGTTTGATAGGAGAACTTATTGTTGAGGAGGGGGTTTCATATGGCATACAAAACTAAATTACCATCAACATGTAAATGAAGTGAATTGAAAGACATGAATTGAAGAAAAATTAATTATAGATTAACCCCCCTCCTGACCCACAAAAAAGGGGAAGCTAGGCATATCTAATTTTTTACAATGATCACGAACTTAGTCTAATTGGATCACACCAGTTAGAAACAATGGGTCCTTGAAAAGGCTTATGCATTGGTAATTAATTATTGCTAAGTTGTAGAGACTCTGTTGTCTCTATTTTTTCGTCTTATTAGTTGTCTTTTCAATTTTTATTTCCCATGTCATCTATATTACTTTGACTATATAAATAGAAATTAACACTAAAACAATTAACCCATGTGTTAAAAAATAACTAAAAAAAGCCAATGAAAAAAAATAGGACAACAAACTCCCTCATTTCATATTTTTACTAGTTTTCTTACGGACGAAAGTAATATGTTCTTATTCTATTTTAACAAAATTACAAGGCTACAGATACACCTCCCCTTTTGTCCTTTGTTTTGTTTTCTTATTAAAAAAAATAAAAAAGAGATCTTAATTTTCTACTCACCGAAATGTTTAGAATAATAGGGCATGATAACCGCATGGGCAAGGCTAGGTTGGGGCTGCAAAGCAGCAATATCCAAGTCACTAAAAAGATTTTAGTACCCGATCCTATCTGGATTGGATTAGCCTCGTAAGGCACAAGCAAGCAATCTTATTCCTAATTGTGAAGGGTTAATTAATCTTATCCTTACTAAAATGTAGTGGAGATATGCAAAGATCTCGAATGTATATATTCCCTTTTGAATACAGGGCGCAGCGGGATATGTCCCCTACCTAGCTATTATAAATTGTCTTCTAATACCAAGATAACTTTGCTATTTTATCTCAATAGAGAGAGAGAGAGAGATAACATGCTATATGTTCTTAGGAATGTACTTGTTCAATGCGCCCTTAGCCTCCTAATTGTTGTTATTTGAGAAACTTGACACCCTTTTGGTGTCTCCTAACTTTGGAATTTTTGCATTAACTTTTCTTATTTGAACAAATAGCAAGTAATAGGTTTATAGATTTCAACAGATCAAATTCAATTTTTTTGTAACAAAATGGTTTGATCTACGATGTAAACTCACAAGGCGAACAGGTCACTAGAGAGTGTAACAATTCCACTCACTCAATCCGTTGTGATGTAACTAATAAATGCTAAAGAATAACAATCCTCAAATTGTTATAAGAATAATTGAAATGCGCAAACGAGTTTCCTACTATTTTTCCAAGTTAATTACCAAATATATTAACCTGCAAATTCCCCTAACTAAAAGACACATATCCAGATCTCAAGCAAAGAATGTTGGAGTAACCACACTAGAAGCGCACAAAAACTTTCCACTATTTTCCATCGCACCCAAGATGCAAATTCCCATTTTAAACATATATATACGCACACATAAACATATATATACGCATCAATCTTTTTGATAGGATCATCACTAAATTTGTTGCCTAAAAAGTTCATGATCAGTTTGGAACAATAGAACCAAAAAAAAAAAAAAAAAAAAAAAGACGAGAAAATAACATACACACAACAAATTACAAGCAAAAGGGTAAAGTAAATCATTTTTTTCCCCACATAGTTCGTGATCATGGTCATAATAAATACATTACAACAACAAAATGAATTAACACGCCATGATGATCAACATTATACATTCTTACAAATCATAAGGTTGCTTTCCAGTGAACTTGACCTCAATGGGGCTAACATTCTTCCCAATGGACCTAAAGTTCAGCCCAACCCCTTGGCGTCCTGGGTTGACCTTCTCAGGATAAACACCATCCTTGGGGTGCAAGTATTGAACCTCACCATTAGGGAAAACCCTGTAGAATTGGTACTTAATCTTGTACTTTGACCTAAGCCTTGTCCCAAGCGCCAAGCACTGCTCCTTCCTGGCCAGCTTCAGCAGGTTCGGTCCCTGCCGCATGATGGCGGCGCCGCCTGTCGGCATCTCGAAGATCTGCTCCTTCGGGGAGTCCCATGTTATGACGTAGAACTCCTCCACCTGCGCCTTCCTAAGCAGCCCGCCTGTGCTGCCTCCGAAGATCGGGGACGGGGTGTTCGGGTCGAGCTCGGGCGGGGAGAACCCTACAGGGGCCTCGGTCTTTTCCCCGGCCACGGCGCGCACGATGGTGGTGTTTGGTGATCGGGAGAGCTTGAGGGGTATTTGGGTGGAGAAGGAGGCGGTGAGGGATTGTTTCCATGGGACGGAGACGCGGTCGCCGGTTTTCGGGGCGGAGAGGGTCGGGGTGAAGAGGATAGTGGTGGCTTGAGTGGCCATGGCGATGGAAAAAAAAAAAAAAAAGATTGGGTTTGAAGATTGGTTTGTGTGGGAGAGATGTGTTGTGGTGGACTTTTGAAGGTTTTGTTTTTGTTTGGGAGTTTTAGGGGGATTTGGTTTGGGTGGCGTGGGGATGTGGTGTGGATAAGGTGATATTGCCGGGACCAATTAGAACTTGCGATCTTGACACGCTCTCTTACCCAAACCTCCTGCTGCCTTTTCACCTTATTTTCCATGTCTCTTTTCTGGTCAACGGGTAAAGTCTAAGCTTTTAGTTGAGTCAAGACTATAGAGACTCCTTTTCTTTTAGAATGGTGAAAAAAAAAAAAAAAAAAAAAAACCTAATCGGTCGCTTTTTATTCCTTTTATCCTTTTCTCAAATTTTTTATCGGATGAAAGTTTCATTGAGCAGTTACATGATTGTAAGTATAATTACAAAGTATATGTTGTAATTTAAATTTTATTTTTGTTTTGGACAAAATTCTCCCAAATTCTTGAAATTTAAATAGCATATCCAAATATAAAGAACTACTAATAAATAAATAGGATATCCAGACACGTGAGTTTTTACAATCAATATGTGAGTTTGTTATTTGTTCTTAAAAATATATGTACAAGGTGTTAAATTGAGAATTACAACTTTCGCGGCATTGTTTTCAACTTTACAATTTCTAAGATAAAGTTTGAAACATGCCACTGGTAAAAAATATAAAAACATAATTAATTATAAGTATTTTCAGTTAAAGTTAAACAAATTTATGCTAAAAGTATTTTGGCCTTTTGGCTAGGAGAAATAGTATGAATCATATGAAAAAAAAAAAAAGTGGTCGAAAAAGAAAAGTGAAATACTACCTAATTTTCTCCATATATAAGATATTCATAAGAGTAGCATTGAAAATAAAAATTACATATATGGGATATTTATTAGAGTAGAATTGAAATATTGCAATTTTTTAGGATTAAGAAGCATAAAGAAAATTGCAACAAATAACACAATTTAAACACTTAATGTAAGTAAATGATATGCTTTTAAAAATATTTAAGTACATGTATTTTGAAATCAAGTTATCATTTTAGACACTTAAATTTCTAATTTTACTTTCTCCTCCTTCTTCTTCTTTTTCTTTTTCTTTTTGTTTTTCGTTCTCTCTATTGCTTCATATTTCTCTCTACATTAAACTATACAAAAATAAATTTTGTTTTAATTTAAATAGATTATTTAATAAACTCTGTTATATTTTGGTCTATTTATTTTTATTTTTAATTAATGAAGGCCTAAGTCTCTCCTTCTCTCAATAACATAATTACATAGCAACTATTATAATGATTATCACATTTTACATAACATAATTATCTAATAATAATCAGAAGTACCAAGGCGTAGAGAAAGTAGAGTAAAAATTAGTAGGATAAAATAGGGTATAATATGATAAAGTCATCACAATGAACAAACACAATTAATAAAAATAAAGATTTATTCTCTTTCTCTAATTTTTTTTTATGATACAATAATAAAATTTGAATTATTAGATTTTTTTTGAACAAACCAGTAATTTGCATTTGAATTTGAATTGGAATTTTATTTTGATTCAATAGAAGAAGAGCAAGCCAATTATTTTAAATTCTAAGACCAACAGTTCTAAGAGTCACCATGTTTCTTTCAAACTATTTCTCATTGTTAAGAAAGGGTAACAAAGACAAAATGTGAGCTTCTTTTATAGCAATAATAATTAACTGTTGTTGTTTTAAGGTAAATTTATTTGTCAGTCTAAAAAATATCTTTCCTGATGCATTAATCCATAGTGTTTTTTTGGTTTGTCCCAAAAATCCTAATACTATTTTTGATCGGATAAAAAATGATTTTGACTTTAAAAGTATGATTGATTTGTGAACATTTAAATCAATATATGATCTGTTATATATAATATGTCATTTTTTGTCTTCTTTAGAATGGAAGGTGGATATGCGAGCGATCAGTTTGATCTATTTCTTCAGCTCCCTGTGAATTGTATGTTTGTAACAAGAACAAACATACGAAGGAAAAAATTTTCTATTTTGCTATATTTCAAATTTCAATTTGAATAATTAAATTATACTGTATGTTTTTCTTTTTATTCTTTTATCTAAAAACAGGGTTTGTAATACTGAAACACAAAATAAATATTAAAATTAAGTGTATACCAACTTATAGCAGAATAAATGTTTGAAAACACATCAGGAAAAATAGGTAGTGGGTTTTTTTTTTACTCTTTTCCTTATAAAAATACCTTTTACCTTCAAAAAA